>MU227202.1:1515161-1536284 GCA_018584345.1 Thuja plicata
TATTGAACTCGTTTAAGTGATTCGATATCAGCCCTCCTTCTTTCATTTTCAGATTATATAATTTCTTGATGATGAATACTTTGTTCGATGCTGAAGCTATCTCATATAGTGAAGATAACTTATCCCATAGTTCTTTTGTGGTCTTCTCAGTCGGCACATTGAAGAGGACGTTACTAGATAGAGATAAGAAGATCGTTGCCTTTGCTTTCTGATCGATCTTCTCCCAATCTTCATCCGACATCAAACCCTTTCCTTTTGTTTTTCCAAGTAAGGCTAGTTGCAAATCCTGCTTGATAAGCAGAGATTCAATCTAAACTTTCCATAGTCCAAAGTTCTGCCCTGTAAACTTCTCAATCTTCCATTTATTTGCTTCATCCATGGTGCCTGCAAAACCTCACCAATTTCTAAAAAATCGAACGAGCTTAACTAGCTCTGATACCAATTGTTGAAATTCAATTGCAGACCCAAAAACAATTAAAAGCTAAAACCAGAACAGTAAGAAAAAAATCAAAGCAATACACAGACAAAAGATTTATAGTGGTTCATCCAGATTGTCTGGATTACATCCACTTTCAGAAGCAGGGCATATCTCTGATATTGATAATAATATGTTACAATGTTTTGTTACAGCAGCTCTAAATGTTTTTATCTTTTACGGGCAAAGACAGAACCCTCATAGCATAGTCAGGGAATATTAATAATTTAGCGGTTACCGCAGAGAGAAGATTGGGCTTCACCTCTGCGGCAGAGCCGTTACAGCCTCCTTGTGTTCATTCTATAGCCTGAAGAAGGGTTGGCTTTAAGCTCCCTTTATATTGGTCGTGACCATGAGGGATTGCATAGAACCTAACGTTTCAAAGAATTTCGTTTCCTTTTTCGTTGTTTTGAAACTAAAATTCTATACTAAATTCGAGCATGAAATTTTACGTTGAAAAACTTAACAACTGATTTACCTTAATGAATATAAAGTTTGTAGTTATGGCCTTAGCAAAACTTTCCATTTTTCACATATAGTCTCTGATGAAAAATGGCACTTTCTCTTTTAACTTGGAAACCCTCCTCTTTATATTCCCTTTCAATCTATAGCTGGATTTGGAAACAAAGGTTTCAAACTTTGCATTTTCTTGTATCCTACAAGCAATGACCCAATGTGATTTTGTCTTTCTTTGTACACTCTTTCTTGTGCTTAATGAGGGTTTCAATTTTCTGTGCTCTGTCACTTACTATCCTATGAATATGTAACTGGCTGATTTACTCTTCTTTTTTTTATGACCAGGTAGCTCTGTGCACTATACCCATATTGATGGCTTCTATATACCTCATGAACCCCTACATTCTTTTCAAATCTAAAATTTTGTGAAGCTTGAATATCATATTTTAACTCTTATTTTGAAAACATGGCTTCAACCTCTTTATAACCCTTGACTATGAATCTTTGTTGTGTTTGGTAACTGGAGAAATACTAGCATTGTAGGATGTAGCTCTTGTTCATCTATATTTTTACTATCTCCTTCTGTTATTACCTAGCACTCCCTAGTACAGTTTATGACAATCAACTTCGAAGATGAATAATGCTCAGAAGTACCTTGTAATTTATGCTCACTATAATTGTACTCTTATTGATGTTGATTACACATTGTTATTGACTGAATGCTGCCCTCACACATCACATAATATCTCCATTGTCACAGGGGTATTTCCACGTTATGATACTCCATTTCGTTCCAGTCTGGTATATGGTTGTCTGTTGAACACATTACATCCTCTTTTATTTCTGCATATTTCCTATGTCCATGGTTGTCGCATTGTATTGAATATGAAGAATATGAACTTCCTATGTTGTCATGTGACATTGCTGAAAATGAACTAAATGTATGAAGTTCTATGAATGATTACTAGTGTCCTTTTATTGAGGCATTATTTTCTCATGTGACATTGCTGAAAATGAACTAATGTATGAAGTTTTATGAATGATTACTAGTGTCCTTTTATTGAGGCATTATTTTCTCATTTTTAATGATATATCCTGGTACTATAAACGAGTTCATTGTTCATGATTTGGATCATTATTTACACTTGACAATATTGTTATTAATCTTAGTCTTGTTCCTTTTCCAAAAAAATTGTTTTCCAAGTATGAAATCTGGCACTTTCTTGATGAGTTATGTTTCTTTAAATTTCATAACATCGTGCCTCCGTTTTCGTCCTTAATCATATTCCCTCATGATATACTTTGTTCATGCACTTCATAGCATCAACTCATTACCTATATGTTTTCTCTTGTATTAGAAATTTTCTTCTTAAAAAAAACATCGTTGTGACCCCTTTTAATGATGGCACTGCTTCAGATTGATCTTTTATTTTGAATGCTCATTGATCATTACTCTAGACACTGTCTTCTTCCTAAAAACACTTTTACTATGTCAGCCAAACAGTGAAATTCATCTTGAAACAAAATAAATACGACTACAAGAAGTTTATGTTTTGTCCCCTTTAAATATGTTGAACTCATTTTGATATTTGATCCCCTGTTGTAGCAGGAATGACAACAACTTTTGATGATACTCTTTTTATTAAAAATTGACACCACTGTTGCTCCTGTTATGTTCTGTAGACTATCTCTTTATAGCTTTTGTAGCAGCTAATAGGAACATTTATTGTTTATGAGCTTCATTTTGGAAAACTTCCCTTCACCGGTATGATCTGTTGTTCAATGTCCTTTAAGATGCTACTCCATTTGCTTGAATACATCTATAGCCATTTCTTCTATTCATTGGATCTTCATATGTTACTGCTACAATTATAATGTTTTGTTGTGAACCTTGGGTAACATGTTGATTATAACTTCAAATATGTATGACTTATGATGTCCCCTTTAGCTAATTTGTTTAGGGTATGATGAAGGCATTGCCCCTTGTCAAGATATGCTATATTTGCAACAAAAAGCTATAATTTACTGTGAAGTATGCCCTTAATTTTATCCTTTCATTGGATTTACATGTTGCTCTGATCACTCATTCTAGTTCATGTTGATTGACCCATTCTTTCTATGCATGACCTTGTAGTCCATTAAGGAAGGCATCATAACTTCCAAAATCATAACTTGAAGGTCTCGTGACGATCTCTTTGTGCTGGCACAGGTATCAAAAGACCTCAAGTTATGATTTCGAAAGTAACTAACAGTATGCCCTAGAAAATCACCTCCCTAATGTCCTTATTACCGCAACCACTTTCATCAGGTCAAAAGGTTTCATAGAATTAATCTTGATTTCAATATGATCCTGTGAGTTAGAAGGTTTCACAATAATAATAAATGCATCCCTTCAATAACTCAGTTGTGTGGGCATCCCTCTCATCATGCTTGGCTCAACCCTCGTGCGAGCCCAATTGATTCCACATGGTGACAAGTATACACACATACCTATACCTGCACACTAAATACACATGGTTAATATAAAAGCACTATTATAGTTCACTTTCCAGTCAAATTCTCTCTTACTGATGATCTCCCTTTTGATTTAAGTTTTGACTGCATAATAGTTAATGATAGGGATAGGTATAGAGAGCTTTCATTTCCCAGTTCATATGAATGACTCCTATCATTATTCCCTTTTGGTAGGTGTTCTCTTTAGGATGCAAACTCGAGTCTTCGTCAGCCATAAAAAACAAGTAAACCCTCCATTAACAGGCAATGGAGGACCTCTCCCTACACCTTTATTCTTAAATTTTATTCATTTGGTGCTTCCCTTTTCAAATTGCTTTATTTTGTTAGCTGCTACGGCTTGTGTGGAACATTTATTTCTTCCTTTTGCATCTTCAGATTGCAAATTTACTATGTATTGTATCTTCTCTTCTAGAAGAATAATATACAAATGTTCCTGCCATTTTTTTGTTACAATAAATTTTGGCATTATAATTATCATTTGTTTTGCACTTAATAGCACTTAGCTTTACACATTTGTCACCTTTTGTTGTTTCTCTTTTCTGTTAATGCTCAATAAATGAATATATGATATTTAGGACAGAAAAACAACATACTTTTCATAAAATTTCTTTGAAGCTCAAACTAATGAAGTCCAAACTAAATTGTATCTTGGCATATACATCATATCAGACAAAATTAAATAAAAATGAACACCTTCACTAATAACAATCAGAGGTGATAATCATTCTACCAATTAGAGAAATGTAGTGAAAATTGGTAGTATTTTTGGCAACATCTCATGGGTTTTTTCCTGCTAAATAGAGTAGGACCAGTAGCCTTGTACAATCCATTGGGCACACGAGTCAAATGACTCTCTAAAATATTTAAAAACTGAACCGAGACTAAACACACTTACAGAAAACTGAAAACCCGTGCATCAAAGAACTTGGAGAAAACAAACTATAACTAAAACAAAAACCTCTACACTTCACCATTCTCATATGAATCATTGGTTATGATATGGGAAGTAGATTCTAATTCATGCCTTATGTGATGATCATTGATTCATATCATTATGATATTGTTCATAGACTAATCTGAAAAGAAACCTAATAGTAGGGTAGATCTAGAACAATGATGTTGATTACATGGTACTTGCATAAACATGATATTTATGATGTGAGGTAGCGAGAAGTATCTATGCCTCATATGATGGTTATGTTTTTTAATGCCTCTATTGTGTAGTTGATATCTTTGTTTCTGCCTCATTTCACCATACTAAAACAAACTAAAAGCAAAGTACAAGATGAAACTGAAAACAACTTGAAAGAGCTTTAGTCTGATAAAAGCCATTAGAGTTGCCTGATACGAACCTATATGACATGAGGCAGAGAGCTTTAGAGCTCATGTCTGATGTGATATGTGTTCTTTTTGGAAAACATGGTTTCTTTGACCAGGTTAGGGCTCTTCCCTCTACAACTAATTGAAATAAAACTATCTATGTACTGAAGCACTTATTTCTTAAATTGAAAATACCTCAAAAGAAGTGCTTGATGTGAATCCCATTGGTTGGGATAGACAATTCCTCTCCTTTCATAGTTGATAATTGAAAAGTGTTATGCACTTTGCATCCTAAAATCACAAATGGGCCACTCCATATGGCATCAAATTTGGTGTGCTTTCCAGGTCTACTCTTCATATCATACCATTTAAGCACTAAATCACCCTCATTAAAAACTCTTGGAACAAATTTTCTGTCAAATGTCCTAAACTGGAAGGTGGATTGATTGGATCAATAAAATCAAGTCCCCATTTCATAAATGGTTGTTCAATCTGAACATGTTGAATGTGTAAATTTGCTAAACGCTACTTATCAATAAAAACTCGACATTTTTTACAACTTATTATCCATGCAAATGCATATTTATACACACTGGGCCAATAATAACTAGCCCTTATAATTTTCAATGTTGTTGTCATAGGAGCAAAATGACCACTTGTTGGTCCATTGTGAAACTCTCCTAGGATTCTATCAATCTGATCTATTTCAATACATCTCAAATGTACTCCATTGTAATCTCTCCTATATAGAATACCATTCATAACTATAAAAGGAATAGCTTAAAGTCTGAAATACCTTCTCTTAGCACTGTTTAAGCCTGGAGGGCACTCACTAGTGTGCAAATAATGCCTTATTTATTGAGTATGGCTTGTATTTGATGGTACAACATTATGATATATATATTCATTGCAAGTATGGTGTTATTCACATGCTCACAGTTGTCCTCTTTTCTAGAAGTAATCTATTCACACATGTTTTTTTCCTCTTATAGGCTTGGTTGTCTTAATTTGCACATCATACTCCATTACCTTGGTTATCTAGCCAACTCTCTTGTCAATGGGGTCCTTGTTTCATAAGAATTCTTTAACGCTCAAATGAGAAACCATAAGATGAATTTTGTTACTTTCAATCAAGAGTTTGAATTTCTCGAGGCTTCTTATGACAATGAGGACATGTTTTTCAACAAAAGTATACCATTGTTCATAGCCTTCAAATCCTTGATTGAAAAATGAAACATGCTGCTCTTGCCCCTCTAAATTTTGTTGTACCAGTATTGCTGAAATAAAATCATCAATCCCAAAGGCATACAAAACAAAATCTTTATAGAAATTGGGGTTGATTAATGTAGGGGCACTTGCAATTGCCTCTTTTATCTCTTCAAAACTCTATTTTCCTTCTTTAGTCCAAGAAAAACTTGCATTCTTTTTTAACATGGTTGTTATTGGCTTCAAGATAGCTACAACGTTTGGGATAAATCTTCTAAGGAAGTTAATCCTTCCAAGAAAGCTTTGCAAGCCTTTCTTATGAGCAGGCAGTGGTAATGCAAGTGCAACACTTATTCTCTTAGGGTCTATCGTAGTACCTTGCTTTGAAATAGTATGACCCAACAAATTACCCTCATGGACAACAAAAGTATACTTCTTTGGATTTAATGACACACCAAATTCTTTGCATCTCTCAAAGATATACCTTAAATGCTTAAAATACTCATCTAAATTCTTTGAAAATATGGTGATATCATCTTGATAAACAAGTACAAACCTATCTATCAAACCATCGAAAGCCATTTCCATTGCTTTCTGAAAATTTTCTCCAACATTTGATAATCCAAGTGACATTTTCTTGTATGCCATGGTTCCCCATTTTGTTGTAAATGTTGTTTTGTATTGGTCTTCTTCTTTCACGAGAATTTTATTATAACCACTAAAACCATCAAGTAAAGAGAAGCGATCAAAACCTGATACAAACTTTAAAATTTTCTCTATGGAGGGAAATGAATGATGATCTTTTAATGAAGCATAATTTAAGTCTTGTAAATCAACACAAAATTTGATTTTACCGTTCTTCTTCCTCACAGGTACAAGATTTGACACCTAGGATGTGTGCTTGATTGGAAAGATGGTACTTCCTTCTAATAACTTGATCAACTTAGTTTTCATAAGTTGTTCACGCTTTGGATTCAATGGTCTTTGCTTATGTCTGTCTGGTTTTGCATCTAGTTCCAGCTCTTGGTATGCTGGGCTAAATGAGGGTCAAAACCCTTAAGATAATGATATTGCCAAGCATAGACATCATTAAACTCCTGGCATAATGAAACAAAATTGTTGTTGATACTATTTTGTACAAATTTTAACCCAAGCATCACAAACTTATCCTTCATTATTTCAATAGGTTCATAATGATCTTATTTGATTGTTAAACTAGTTTTATCCATTCTTACCTAATCACCAGTATTAAAAATGGACTTAAGTGTGATAAGACCCTTTGAAAACTTATTGGTTTTTAGCTATATAATCTAGTTATCATACTGTTGTTGATATTTCCTCTGATTTCCATTGGATAATTTAGATTCTTCAATAAAAAAAAACTAACAATTTGTTCATCATTCTCAAAAACTTGCCAACTTACATTGTTATAAGGCACATATAGTCTGATTTCTAACTTAACATATTGTTGGGCCTGCATATTTTTGGTCTCTTTCGGTATGTCAAATGCATCCCCCATGGCTTCCAGCCTATCATCTTGTTTTTTTTACCGCTGAGAATTGAAACAATGTTAAATGCATCAAACTCCTCAATTAAGATCTAAAACTCTATGTTTGTACAACTTTAACAAATCATTTTTTGTATAATTTGTGTTCTGAATCTAGTTAAAAACCAGTTAAATATCACCAAACACTTGTAAACTATCAATTTTCTTCTTTCTGTCCCACTCTAAGCCATGAACAAGTGACTCATACTCTATTGTATTATTAGTACATCTAAATACAAAATGGAAAGCATAATAATATCTTTCACCTGTAGGTGAAATCAACATTGCACCAGCACCTGAACCATTTTTGTTTCTAGTCCCATCAAAATACAACTGCCATAATTGATTATAGTGTTGTTTAGAATGTTGTTCCTCACCTGTCACGAGGTTAGGAATAACATTATGTTCATGTAAGACATAGCTTCTGAGACCGGTTGTATCCATGTGATTGAATGGATTCTCATTACTGTCTTCAGCAACACATTCATCCAAAATTATGTCTGGCATGCCTTCTAAAAATGTATTGGGGTCTAGGGCAACAAGCTAGTAACCTTCATGAAATACCAAATTTTCATTCACAGGGCTTGGTGTATAAGGCTATAAATGATCCTTGGCCAATGACTCTAATTTTACTATAACTCTTGTACCATAATGTGTTCTAAAGAACAAGTGTAACCAATCAGAAGACAAAAAATCCCCAAATTTAGCTATAAAATCTCTACTCAAACAGATAGAAAAATAAAGTGGAAGATCTATCACATACATATCCCGAGGAATGGAAAAATTTGGGCATGAATGCAAAGTTAGGTCCAAGTTCCTGATCACATCTACAGTGTTGATGGTTGATCCATCCAACTAAACTACACCCTTCTCTAATGGCTCATACTTCAAACCCAATTTATCAACTATTTTCTTAGGCATCACAAAGCTTGTGGCTCCTGAATCAATCATACAATTATGGACCAATAAATAACCTATAATAAAAGTGACATAAAAAGTTGCTAGCTTGTTTGGAGCATTTTTTTGGGTAAAGGCATTAGCTAACAATATTTTAGACTTATCTTGAAGTGGTTGATCAGTCAATGAAATTTTGGCCAATGCCTCTCTCATACTCTCTTTTTGACCAGGTAACTGCATTGTTAGAAATGCTAACAATATATTTCTTCACATACTCAATATTGAAATTAGGAAAACTAAAAAATTTCTTTATTTTATTAGCAACATCATCCATTTGTACTTGTGATATTGAATTATGAGCCTTCTATCATTCATCAGTAGGCAATGGTTGTTGTCTTGGCAAAAATTTTACACCTTGGGCCTGTGAAGTAATAGGTCGCTATCTCTGAGTGGTACTAGCTTGATTAGGATCAGAATTTGCTGGTACTTTATCTTTTCCATCTTATTGGTCTGAATGTACAACTTTACTCTTTGATCTTGTGTTCGCTAAAATAGGAACATAATATTGATTTTGTGTAAAATTTGCACCACAGAACTCCTCACTTTTAAAATTCATCAGAGTTACATTTGGTACACCCGGATCTAATTGAGAACCCTATTTTTTAGCTCCTTCTTGAGTTGTACTTTATTTCCCATTTGTACTATCTCGTACCATTAGAGCTTCATTATGAATTCCATTTGGGCAGGTGGACTACTTATGAGGCTGGTTATAAGGGAAACACCACTCATAATCCTATATCATGTTATTTTGAATATGAATAATCTCTCTTGAAGTGTTGGGTATGTTTGGATTGTATGGTTGTCCATCCCTTTGATTGTAACCAAAATTTCTTCTTGGACCCTGGTAATCAGCCTGATAGAGATGCCTATTTTCCTGAAATGGGACTTGATAAGGCCTATTCACAATTTTGGTATGTTTCTTTAGATTGACTACCTCATTGCCCAAGTTCTATAGGGTTTTCACAAGCCTTTCATTATGCTCTTTTTGTCCTTCAGTTAATGACAAGAGGTTGTAATTTCACTCTCTTAAGCTTCTACTTGGCTATTAAAAGGTGGAAAAGTAGGTACAGTAGCCACCATAGTTGGTACTACTGTTGTACTTGATTGAATTTTAGAAAAATATGGCATTGGGGGTCTTGGAGCTATCTTACCCTCTTGAATTAGACTGTTCTCATATCAGATTGCTATCTCATAAGCCCTTGGTAATGTAACTCCACCCATAGACTGGATCTAAGCTGAAATATCAGTGTTAAATGACCTTAAATAATACAAGAATGCATAATCATTTGAAGGCTTTACCTAAGGCAAGATTCTATCTCATGTTTTTTGAAAATGGTGATTAAAATCAGTCATGTACTCATGAGGTGCCCTCTTTATTGTGGTTATTTGTTCAACCAAAGAAAGATGATCTAATTTATCTTAAAAATGCGTGCATAAAATAACACCTAACTTATCCCAAATTCCACTTGAATTAACTGGTAACCTTCTAAACCATGCAAGAGATTTACCTTTAAGTGATGTTGCAAACAATCTAACTGCTACATCTTGTTCGGTAACGTGGTGTAACCCACACAAAGAGGCCACATCTCTGATATAATCAGCTGGTGTGGTATGATCCTCTCCCATGAAGTAAGGTAAACTCTTCAAAGCTACAACTAGTATATCATGATGTTGTGCAATATTTAACAAACTTCCTTGGTTGAAAGCCACAAATGGTTGATTCCTAGGTGGTGTTGAATGAGCCATCATATGTATAGAAGGTATAAATTGAGGTGAAACAACTAGAATCAACTAAGTTACTAGATGTTGTACTACTTGTATAGGTTCTTCTTCCTCTAGTTGTTCACAAATAGGTGTTAGATTATGATTTGATGTACTTGGAATTGAGAAACTTCCTATAAATGATGTATGTGTACGAGCTTGATCTTCTAAGCTCTCAAATGTAGCAAAAAAAGGATTGTCAAATGTTGTAATCTCAGGATTTGTACTTGGAACAACAAATCTTCCAGAATTTATTTGATCTCTAAAACCTCTCCTTATGGCTATATCTCCTCTTATGTTAGGTGACATCTCCTGATACTCAAATCTGTTTCTATTGGATTTGGTTTGGATCTTTCTCATATGCTACTAATATGTTAACAATTAGAAAAATAAGAGTCACCAGGTGTTGATAAAATGCCTTCCTTAAGGCTGAAAACTACCATTCACACCCAAACAACAACAATTATGATGTAATGAACCGACTTGTGGAACAATGCGAGTCCCAATGGGCTGCCAAAAATTGTTTTCAATCACCCACAATGCAAAATTTAAAACCTTGCAACCCTGTTGGAACATGGAAACATTCTCACTGGTGGGAATGAGAACAAACCTTCGAATCATAGGCTAACTTCCTCTTTTGATGCTCACCTAAAACTAAATTAAACTAGAAAAGGGTTAAAAGGATATGCTTGTGTAAATAAACTGCTAGGCTAAGAGGTGATGCACCAATGATAACTTGTCGCAAGATCTGACAAGATTCTCTACAAAACATTTTAGTCACAACATACTTAGACAAACCCTGCAAAAATGACTCTATGAAAGGCCTCTGAATAGATACTAAAAGAGGAAAACACTTATGTTTCCACAGTTTGAATATTGAATTTAAACACATTCATAAATCTACACCCTAGGTTATTGTATTCAATATTATATTTAAAGGAGAATTAATCAAATAGAGCTTATAACACAATACTTGAATTCAATAACTCAGAATCAATGATGAACACATAAAAATAAGTGGAAGGAAAGCAGTCTCTGTATAAAATCTTGAAATCTGCGACAATATGCTCCAATACAATGATGTCCAAATTTGCAAAAATGCAAAAAATGGAAAAAAAAATGAAGACCTTTTAAAATGAGCTCAATATGCAAGATATAGACCCCAAACATGAAAGGGTCGGATGCATGAAAAAATCTATGAAAAAATGGGGTGTCAACTTCAAGAAAATGAGGCATCACTACAAGAAGATCTCCCTCAAGTCAAGTAGAACTAAAAGTCAGCTCAAACTGGCCCTCAAAGTGCTCCATATCCTCCAAACCTGTATGCAATATCTGGGGTCAGATGTAGACAAAAGTCCCTCCAAAATAGGAGTATAATAGGTTGTAACTAGTGTGCAACTACTCACAAGAATCCCTCCAACTGATATTAACTCAAAGTCAACTCAAAAACATCTCCAAATAGCCCATAAAGTGAAGGAAAGACCTCTCTATTTGTCATCAATCCCAAAATATCCTCCAACTACATCAAAATGAACTTAAGGAAAACTCCAAGTGCTACAACTCTCCTATTTGCATATAAAAATAACTAACAATTAAGTGTTTTATAAAATGAACACTTAATTGTTGTTTTACATTCAAAACTATGCAAATATCATATAATCATCCAAATATTATTTAATATTAAATATTATATTTTAATATATTTAATATTTAATAAATAGTGAGATACTATTTAATAAACATTAGATACCTAAAATATAATAATTAATGCAAAACAATAATAAATAATATTAACATCTACAAATATTAATATACAACTCCCTAATTCCTCAAAAAAAAAACTTTATGAATAAATCGGAAGGGGGTTGCTGGGCTCCATGATCTTGCAGCCAGAAATAAAGCCTTTGGTGGTAAGCTGATTTGGAACATGTGCTCTAAACCCCATTCCTTTTGGTGTAAGATTATGCAAGCTAAGTATCTAGATTCCCCTAACTCGTGTAGAATTTTCTCCATTTCTAATCCTCCCTTAGGGTCCCCTATGTGGAATTTTATGATTTCATCAAGGGAGGTTGTTAGTAATTTCTTGTCCTGGCAAGTCCATTGTGGGGATCATGTGTCTTTTGGGGCAAACTCCTTGAATGGCTTCCCCCCTCTGTCCTCTATTTCTTCTCTTGTTGAGGTAATGAATACCTTCACCCATTTTTGGGGTGATAAGTTGGTGGATTATGTAGATCATGTTGATATTTTTTCCCATAAGGTAGTTTGGAAAGATCCCTCATCTCTTCCAATTTCTCCTGATCATGCTAGGATTTTCAACTCTATCCTTTCCACTAGAGTAGTTTTTCTTTCCAATAATTATGATAGACTGATTTGGTGCCCTAATAAGGATGGTAAGTATTCGGTTAAGGAGGGTTATAGTGCTATCCGACTTTTGAACAACCAGTCCAACTCCCACCGGGCATATCTTTTCTGCTAGAATAAGGTTGTGTTACCTAAATCTGGGGCCTTTTCCTGGCTTGCTATTCAAAAAAGGATTCTGACTAATGATAGATTGACTAGATTGCAAATTGCTACCCCCTTTAATTGTATCTTGTGTGGGGAAAGTGTAGAATCTGTGGATCATTTGTTCCTTTTGTGCACCTTTGCATCTTAGTGTTGGGCTTTTGTCATGAATAAGATGTCTATGGCTTTCCCGCTACCCTCTTCTTTATGGGACCTTTTTCAATCTTGGCCGGTGTTGTGCTCTCAATCCTTATTTTCTTGTTTATGGATTATTATCCCTTCCACTGTCATTTGGTCTATTTGGTGGGAGCGTAATAAAAGGATTTTTCGTAATACAGCTTGTGATCTCTCTTTAGTCCTTTCTATTATTGAGAGGCATATCTCAGAATAGGTTAATAATATTGTCACTTCCTATTTCAACTAAAATGTTGTCTTCTCTTCTTGGGATAGTCAGTTTCTATCTTCTTGGAAATCCATGTCTCTCCATTCTTCCCCTGTCTTTCCTCGCATTAGGAAAGTTCACATTGATAGGTCTCTAATCAAGTGGCAGCCTCCTCAATCCCTATTAATCAAATAAAATTTTGATGGTTTCTCTCATGGCAATCCCGGTGTTGTAGGTATTGGAGCTTGTTTAAGAAATCATTTAGGGCATGTGTTGGCTTTGAAGGCCTCCCCCATTTCTGATAACACTAATAATATGGAAGAGGCTATCTCACTCTTATAAGTTCTAGTGCTTGCTAAGAAACTTTCAATTTTATGCCTTCACATTGAAGGTGATTCCTCAGTTATCATTAATGCCTGTGTTAAAAAGTACATTGACAATTGGCAGCTCAAATACATTATGCAACAAATCTGGTCCTTCATTGAATCTTTTCATAAGTTCTCTATTTCACATACCCTCAGGGAAGGTAATGCTCTTGCGGATTGTTTAGCAAATATGGGAGGTTACAAAGTTCATCTTGACACCCTTTCTTATCATTATTCACTTGATAATTTTCCCTCTCTTCTTTCAATTATTCATAATGAAGTATGTTAGGTGTTCTGGCATGTTTACCGACAGAGTTAGGTAATGCTTTACCAACGGTTTTTGGTGTAGCATTCCCTGTGGATTTCAATGTTTTCTTTTGTGTTTGGCCTTGGGTATGACCTCTTTTTACCGATAAATTTCGGTGATGCTTTGCCGATGGATTTCAGTAATTCTTTACCGACAGATTTTGGTGATGCTTTACCGACGAATTTCAATAATGCCTTACCGATGAATTTTGGTGTTGCTTTACCAACGGTTTTTGGTAATGCGTTACCGACAGATTTCGGTGTTGCTTTACCGATGGATTTTGGTGATGCTTTACTGAGACATGTCTCTCGATTTTCTCTCTTCCCACTACTTTCCATTCTGCATTTAGAATTATGATTAAGATAGTTTCTGATTTATGTGAGTTTTGTTGTTCACTTATTTTTTCTAATCTAAATGATCATCTGTGTGACATTTCTTGGGTGGCATATCACTTATTTGTATAAGGAAAGGTCATCATTTTCAAGCTTTGCCTTAAATTTTTTGGATTATGATTAGACGTGTACCTGTACTTCATGACACATGTAAGCCTGTGGCTTTTTTAGCATTACATCATTGTGATTTATGGTTTTACTTATGATTTCGCTGCTTTGTGGTGTTGGCTATTATTCTGTCATCTTACGTCATATTGGGTTGCTGGGCTCGTGCGTAATATTTGTTTCTCCTAGCTTTGCATTTTGTGATGTGATGATTCGGGTCTTTTCCTATCTTATGTAAGTTGAGTTGTACACCTATGTGGCAAGCTTCATTTGTTGTCCATTCATTGGGAATTTATTTCTTGTCATTACTTTGTGATTTGATTGGGATTTCATATCTTGTGCTTAATTGTGCGCTATCATGAGGCTTCATGTTTGTCCTTATATTCTGCGTTTTTGCGCTCATTTTTTGTTGTTGGGGTTTGTCTTCATTTCTTGTTTTGGACGTCACTTTCTTCCTTCTTTTTCAGCTGTTTGGGGAGTTGGTTTTTGTCTTTGTCCTTTTCTGAAGTTTGTAAGGCTGGGCTACTGCATTACCTTTCAATGTCTGGTCGTCCGAGTTTGGTGGTGGGTATTAGTACTCAGATTGATGTTTGTTCTCCATGTTTTGATCTCCACATGGACTATTACCCCCGTAACTACATAATCTTCTTTGAAGTGGAAGAACGGGAACAACCCTTTGTGGGGTGTGTTAAAGATGACATGTTGGCAAAAATTTTCTTTTGTGATCATCCCCACATTCATCTGGGCATAAAGAGGATCATTGGCCATGACATCCTTTTCCCGTTTGGTAAACACATCATATACCCATCCCAAATTCTGTCAATTTTTTTGTCAAATGTGTGTGATCGTTTGCAATCTCCTTTCCATTTGGGTCTAATTTCTTCACGTCACGTGAAGCCAGAGATTCGTGGGGTGAATAAACTTGCTAGAGCTTTGCAGAAATATGAGTTGTGGGGTGGTGCTGACCTTATTGGTGGTCTTTTTCACCACCACTCGACCCTTAACCATCATGGTGTGTATATTGTCCTTGAAAGTATCAAAAAGGGTCTCGAGAGATAGTCCTTTAGACTTGTTAAAATGGCCCTTCAACAGTTCAACATTTCTCTCACTAAAGAATGTGTAATTGGTGTGCATCAAGTTGTTTTTCCATCCTCGATCTCCTCGAGTTTGACCCCTCTGCTTCTGCTAAGGAATCTTTTGCTTCTATTAGACCTACTTCTGCCCCCTCTCATATTCCTGAGGTAGCTTCTCATTCCATCCCTGACCTTAATCTAAATCTCACCTCGTGTGGTGATAACCCTCTCGTTGCGGGTGGTGACACTGCTCTGTTCTTTATGGAAGGTTAATGGTTTTTGCAGGGATATTTTTTGTTTTGTTTTGCAGGAACACTTCAGTGCAAGTTTTTTTGGTTTCTACTCCCTGTGCAGCTATTAAAGTTGTGTACTGTATAAAGGGTACCATGGTGAATAGCTCTCTTTTTTGCGGGTTTTCTCTCCTTGGTGGTCTACCGACAGGCAGTGGTTTCTTGGCTTCTCTAGTATAAAGGGTACCTTGTTGTATAGTTCTCTTTTCTGCAGATTTCTCTTCATGGTGGTCTACCGATAGGCAGTGTTTTTTTGGACTATCACTTTAAAATATCAAGTTTTGTATTACGCCTCAGGGCTTTTTGTTCTCCTATGTGCATTTGTAACTACTGCAGATGTTTTTCCTACTGGCTAATGTACTGCCTATGGGCTTTTGTAGTAGTTTAGGATTAGGGATTAGTAGTGGGATCTTCATACTTTTGGTTGTCTCTAGCTATGGCTAGCAGGGATTGGTGTATTTCTAAAAATTTCTTCACTTTGTATACAATAAATGATCAGAGTTTTTCTTGCTGGTTCTTTTCTCCAAGAGCTCTTTGAACCAATTTATTATAATATTAATATATCAAGTGGCTCTACCACCTTTATTTTTATTTTTATTTTTTAAAAACATCTACAAATGTTAATATACAACTCCCTTATTCCTTAAAAAAACACAACTTTATGAAATCTATTTCAAACATATTTGAAATCTGCCATATAACAAATGGGTTTCCCTAACCCTAATCCACCACTCATTTCACACTTTATGGTTTCTGGAAAATTCCTCTCTTCTGGCCACCATCAGACAAAAACTGGGGTTTTTGTAGGTCTTGTCGAAGCTTTCATACCCAGATTGTGGGATGTTACACTTCATTTATCTGACTATGGTGACTCCTTGTAATTTCTGCTTACTATGATTATACACTTATTGATGTTGATTGCACATTTATACTGACTGAATGTTTCCCTCACACGTCACAGAATATCTCCATTGTCACAGGGGTATTTCCACATTCTGATACTTCATTTGGTCCAAGCATGGTATAAGGTTATCTGTTTAACACATTAGATCCTCTTTTATTTTTGCATATTTCCTATGTCCATGGCTGTCGCATTGTATTGAATATGAATAATATGAACTTCCTATGTTGTCACGTGACATTGTTGAAACTAAACTAATGTTTAAAGCTCTATGAATGATTACCAGTGTCCTTTTATTGAGGCATTATTTTCTCATTTTTAATGATATATTGTGGTACTACAAATGAGTTCATTATTCACGATTTAGATCATTATTTACACTTGACAATATTGCTATTAATCTTAGTCTTGTTCCTTTCCCAACAAAATTGTTGTCCAAGTATGAAATATAACACTTTCTTGATGAGTTATGTTTCTTTCAATTTCATAATAGTATGCATCCATTGTCATCCTTAATCATATTCCCTCATGATATACCTTGTTTATGCACTTCATAGCATCAAAACATTACCTATACTTTTTCTCTTGTATTAGAAATTTTTTGCTTAAAAAAAACATTGTTGTGACCCCTTTTAATGATGACATTGCTTCAAATTAATCTTTTATTTTGAATGCTCATTAATCATTACTCTATACATTGTCTCCTTCCTAAAAACACTTTTACTATCTCATCTAGATAGTGACATTCACCTTGAAATAAATTAACTACCACTGTAAGAAGTTTATGTTTTGTCCCCTTTAAATATGTTGAACTCATTTTGATATCTGATCCCCTGCTGTAGCAGGAATGACAATAAATTTTGACAATGATACTCTTTTCATTAAAAAGTGACACCATTGCCGCTCTTGTTATTTTCTATAGACTATCTCTTTATAGCTTCTATAGTATCTAATAGGCACATTTATTGTTTATGAACTTCATTTTGGCAAACTTCCCTTCACCAGTATGATCTGTTGTTCAATGTCCTTTAAGATGTTACTCCATTCGCTTGAATGCATCTATAGCGATTTTATTTTGTTCATTGGATCTTCATATGTTACAGATATAATTATAATGTGGTGTTGTGAACCTTGGGAAACCTGATGACTGTAACTTCAAATATGTATGACTTATGTTGTCCCCTTTAGCTAATCTCTTTAGGGTATGATGATGGCATTGCCCCTTGTCAAGATATGCTATATTTGTAACAATAAGCTATAATTTACTGTGAAGTATGCCCTTACTATTATCCTTTAATTGGATTTCCATGTTGCTCTGATCACTCATTATAGTTCATGTTGATTGACCCATTCTTGCTATGCATGATCTCGCAGTTCGTTAAGGAAGGCATCATAACTTGAAGGTCTCGTGATGATCACTTTTTGCTGACACAGGTATCAAAGGACCTCAAGTTATGATTTTGAAAGTAACTAATAGTATGCCCTAGAAAATCACCTCCCTAATGTCCTTATTATCGCAACCACTTCCATCAGGTCAAAAGGTTTCATAGAATTAATCCATGTCACTTTGATAACCTCTTTGCTTTCAATCTGCTCCTGTGAGTTAGAAGGTTTCACAATAACAATAAATGTGTCCCTTCAATAACTCTATTGTGTGGGCATCCCTTTCATCATGCTAGGATCAACCCTCGTGGGAGCCTAATTGAATCCACATGGTGACAAGTATACACATGTACCTATACCTACACACGACTCACACATGGTTAATATAAAAGCATTATTATAGTTCACTTACCGGCTAGATGCTCTCTTTCTTATGATCTCCCTTTTGATTTAAGTTTTGACTGCATAATATTTAATGATAAGGGTAGGTGTAGAGATCTTTCATTACTCAATTCATAGGACTGACTCCTATCATTCTTTCCTTTTTGCAAGTTTTCCCTTTAGGATGTAGACCTGGGTCTTAATGAGCCATAAAAACAAGTCAACCCTCCATTACTAGACAATGGAGGACCTCTCCCTATACCTTTTTTCTTAATTTTTATTCATTCAGAGCTTCCCTTTTCAAATATCTTTGTTTTTTTAGATGTCATGGCTTGTGTGGAACATTTCTTTCTTTCTTTTGCATCTTCATATTACAAATGTACTATGTACTATAATTTCTCTCCTAGAAGAATAATATACAAATTTTGTTTCTATTTATTTGTCATGAGAATATTGGCATTGTAATTATCATTTGTTTTTCACTTAATATCACTTAGCTTTGCACATTTGTCACTTTCAATTGTTTCTCTTTTCTATTAATGCTCAATAAATGAATATATGACATTTAGGACAACAAAACAACATACTTTTCATAACATTTATTTGAAGCTCAAACTGAACAACAACTCCAAACTGAATCATATCTTGGAATATACATCATACGAGACAAAATTAAGTAAAAATGAACACCTTCACTAAGAACAATCAGATATGATAACAACTCTACCAATTAGAGCAATGTAGTGAAAATTGGTAAAAACTCTATAGGTCCTTTCCCTGGATAACACATGCGTCAAACCAACTCGTATCCCTTGCTGTATTTTTATGGAGAAATCTCACAATGTTTAACATCATTACCTTTAGGTTCTATATACAACCATTCTAGGATAGCTTTCTCTTCATTTTCATCTTCAAGTGGTACAATTGCTTGATCAAAGTTGGCATGATATATTACCTTGGCTGGTGTAGTTGATGGTTTCATTTCTTCTGAAGGTCTCCCATAAGTTTTGGGTGATGTGGGAAGAGATGTTAACTAAAGAATAGGTTCTATCATGTATCCACCCATCCCCATGTCTTTGATTTTAAGCTTCTTTTCCATTTCTTTCATTATATCTATAGCTGACTTAGAAGTTTAGTTGCTTATATCTATAGCCAAGTTTAGTTGTTCGGTGAGTTTCTTTTTCTTTTCCACGAGTTTTGCAATGGAATTAGCTTCACCACTCAGACTACCTTCATATGTTGTTTCAAGAGTATCAAAATTTTTATGTGTCTTATATCTATAGCCAAGTTTAGTTTCTTGGTGAGTTTCTTGTTCTTTTCCTTGAGTTCTGCAATGAAAGAATCAACTTCACCAATCATACTACCTACATATGTTATTTCAAGAGAATCAAAATGCTCTTGTGTGGATTTGAGTTCACTACATAAATGCTTCCTCACTTTTAAGGAATTTTCTAACTTGTTTTTCTGATCTTCAATCACTTCTTGTGCACTCTCCAACTCAAACTCAAGACTATCAATCTTCTTGGATTTCTTGTAACTTTCCATGGTCATGATATTTACTCTCATGTGTTTAAACCTTTATCTTAAGAGACTAGATTTGATACCAATTGTTGGATTAACCTAATAAAAAGGTAAGTGTTGAGAGGGGAGGGGTGAATCAGTACTCATAAATTTTTTACCATACAATGTTGACCATTTACCAAGTTGAATACATTGCATAAAACATTGAAAAGCATATTAAATCAATAAATAATGACACATAACACCATGATTTTTGGTCACGCAAAAATACTCTGTTAGAGGAAAAAACTATGGTGGGGATGGTAACCACAATCCTTCACTTTTGCAGAATAAAGGTTGCTTGATTAGAGCTACAAATTTAGATACTTCTGATAGCTTACCCTATTACGAGTACTATACTCGGTCAAGAGTACAAAAATACTTATTCAGTCTACCCGATTAAAGGATTTTACAATCTCTCATCTAAGAGATGTACTCGGTTAGAGGATATAAAAAATAAGACCTGTTAGGGCCTACCCACTGGATGAGATTTCTAAACTCCTAACTATTACAAAAACTTATTATAAACTTGTCTATAAGTATGCATCAACCTTAATGTTGTTCATACTTTTTATGCTCTGCAAGTGCATTACCTCTTTCTACACTCGGTAACTCAACTTTTATGCACCTTATATCTTCTTCATTCTACCTTCAGCTTTGTTAGAAGGTAAAAACTATGGCGGGGATGAGACCCACAAAGCTTCACTACTGCAGTAACAAAGTAGCATGTTAGAGCTTACAAAGATTGATCACTTCTGGTGACCTTACCCTGTTAGGACTAATAATATGATTGATTAGATCAACCTCATGTGAGGATTTTGCAATACAATGTATGTGTGCACTATGTTAGGAGATTTAGGCAAAGACGGTTAAGTCTACTCAGTTAAGTGATTTTGGGTATGTTGCAATTGTTAGAGAGTAACAAAATTTGTGATATGAATAAATACAATCTGAATATTATGGATAACAGATCCTTTAAGTACAATAAACTTATCACCTTGTTGTGACTGATAATACCTTATGTACTGCATGGTAGCCTTGTGATAGGGAGCCTCCTTGGTAACCTTCTGAGTTTGCTTGAAACTCTTAATAGGTCTCTCTTAGGACCTCTAGGGCTTCTTCAATCCACCCTTCAACACCTTGAAGAATCAGTTCTTCCTCTTCAACCAAGGAAACTAACTATCATGTTAAAAAACACCATTCTTGTGTTCCACAAGAACCTTCTTCACAAACCACTCCAAGCCCTA
>MU227202.1:1558902-1576883 GCA_018584345.1 Thuja plicata
ATTAAGCTCTACTCCAAAGACAATGTTGGATCTTCAAGTTCAAATTCCAACAACAACAACAATAATGATAAATCCAAATATTGGAACAAGAACAAGAACATTGTCAATGATGGGATTATGGATAATCATCATGTTAAATCAATACAACCTATCTTAAATCTCACGAGCAAAGCCAATGTCACCCCACCTACTCATATTAATATAGGTGCCAATCAGAATACCAACAATAGTTCCTCAAAATTACCCTTCATGCCATGCAGAAGAACTTTTACTCCTTTGGGTGAATCTCTGGAATCTGCAGTAAGGAAGTTGATCACAAAGAAACTCATTGCGCTTCCTGAAACCAGAGATTTTGAACCTAGGGTGAAGCCTTCATGGTGGAATGACATTGATTACTTTGAATTTCATAGAGGGAAAGGTCACAAAACCAATAACTGTCAAAGGCTCAAGCATGCAATACAAGATTTGATTGAAAGTGGAGAAATTAGTGTTGATGGACACACCTCAACGATTCACATATGGCTTTCAAAGATCCACTTCCCGAACATGAGAAAGGAAACTCTTCCAATGCTAAAGGTGATAACCAAGCTAACTACAATTCCACCTTGTATAGCTATATAAATCACATTTCTAAATTCCATCCTTCTCAATCCCATGTCAATGTGATTTTCATCAAAGAAAAGAGTCAACCGGCTAATGTCACAACTTGAGCCCAATCCAAGGTTACTCTTCAAGGGGTTCCATCCAAACCTAGCACCTCCTAAACCAAGTCTGTCTATGTTCCAAATTCTACACCCAATGTTTCCAACCAATACAACCTTTTGGAGCAATTGAAGAAAACACCAGCCCAGATATCCATACTAGAGCTTTTGCGTCTGTCACCTTCTCATAAGGATATTCTTGAGAAAGCTCTCCTAGAAACTGATGTTCCTACCAATCCAGGTCAAGACCAATTCCAAGCTATGTTGGGACATTTTACCACTCCCCATTATCTGTCCTTCACTGAGGATGATGATCTCTCCATTAATCAACCACATAATGTTCCACTCCATATAGAAGGCATTGTACAAAATCATAAAATTAAAAGAGTACTAATAGATGGAGGAGCTAGTTTGAATATATGCACTTTAAAACTCATCCTTGCATTGGTATTTTATGAAAATGTTGTAGATCCAAAAAATAAAATCACCATCAAAGCTTATGATGAGGAAGAAAGGTCATCCAAGGGGTATGTTGTTCTTCCTATCAGAGTTGGTCCTGTGGTTAAAGACGTGCTTTGTCAAGTCTTGGATATGGATTTAGCATATAACATTCTCTTAGGGCGACCTTGGATTCATTCTATGCAAGCTGTGCCATCAACTTATCATCAATTCTTGAAATTTCCACATAATGGTCAAGAGATAACCATCAAAGGAGATCTGAATCCTTTTCAATATTGCAACACTATGAAGCCAACAACTGAATCTTTGGTGCCCTATAATTGTATTGGATCTTCTCCACCCACACCCATTGATCCCAGTAATGAAGCATCAACTTCTAAATCCCATGGAATCAAAATAGACATAAATGAACAAGGTATGGGAGAATACACTTTGGGCCAAACTTTATGTATCACAGAGTTACCCTTATCTCCTAAGTCATATGGGAAATGCTTGATTACCAAACAACAATCAGAAGGTCCTTCTACACTTGTTTATGACACATTTGTAAGTGGGGGCACTATATCAAAAGAGGCAGTTGAGCGTAATGCTAATCATTTGCTAAAACATCATAAAGATCCAGAGGATGAAAAACATGAGCCTATATCACCTGATGTATATGGCAAGGGATATACTTTGTTGCAAACGATGGGATATCAAGGAAGTGGACCTATACGATTGCAAAGATAGGGTGTCATAAAACCAATTCTGAAGAATCCAAATTATCAAAGAGACACCACTGGAATAGGATACAAAGGAGAAGGACCAAAGGAACCTATAGGAAAAGAAAAGGTTGGACCTTTTTACAAAATTTCTAAAGCTCCTGCATTATAATTCTGAAAAAAATGGCATGTATGTAGATCTAGCAAAGCAAAAGATAGCACAAGAAATCATTAACCGACTTAGAAATAATGATGATGATGATGATTCTCATACTTATGAATGGGATTCATTCTATAATTATACTGAAGATATGGAAGTTGATGATGTTCATACCTATGGTAACAGTAATCATGAGCAGAAGAGTCCAAGGACAGAATCACTAGGATTAGAATCACATGATACTACTCTTGGCGATTGTGAGGAAAGTGAGAATTATCTTGAGATAGGGGATTCATATGAGAGTATGGAAATAGACCTTGCCGATATAATCATAAACTTTGAGAACTTTTCTATCAATACCATCTCATCCTTTGAGACTAAACCAAATGATCTAATACCCCTTATCCACCCCAAACTTATCGCTTGGGATTCTCCCAATTGTCTCGAACTTGACTTTTTCCATAATGATGATGCTATTATTGACTATCTTGGAATCAAAGATCATCTACCACCAGGAGATCATAAATCAGGATTCCCAATAGAACTCAATGACATGGCTTACTTTGGAGAGGGTTCCAATCCTTTCAGTCGTAAAAATATGAAAATAATAAATAGATCTAACGGTGAAAACCACTCAGTGGCAGTGTTAGATCCTAAAAAAGTAAAAAGAAAAGACATATCTGAGGGTGAAAACCTCTCCGAGGTGCCTAAAGATGGAAGGATTGACACTCTCCCCAACTATATGTATCGAGAGCAGTCTGCTATAATTATTGAACCAACATTGCCTCTCAACATTGGAATAGAGGATTCACCACGTATTCTGAAGATAGCTGCATCCTTAACAGAGCCTAGAAAAAGAAGCCTTTTCATAGTTTTTCAAAGAGAGACAGATCAACTTTGCTTGGTCTTATGCTGATATGCTTGGGCTAGATCCTCATCTTATTATGCATCATTTTTCCATTGCACCTGGGGTCAAGCCTGTAAAGCAAAAACTCAGGAAAATGCATCCTCACATTGCACTCATGGTCAAAGCAGAATTGAAAAAATTGCTGGATGTGGGTTTCATTCGCACTATTGGTTATGCTGAATGGATCTCCAATATTGTACCGATGTCCAAGCCAGACAAGTCCATCAGGATTTTCATAGATTTTTGAGATCTTAACAAGGCTTGTCCCAAAGATGACTTTCCATTGCCCAACATTGATATTATAGTTGATTTAACAGCTGGGCATGAGATGTTATCCTTAATGGACAAGTTTTCCGGCTATAACCAGATCAAGATTGCACCAGAAGACCAGGAAAAGACTGCTTTTACATGTCCTTGGGGCACATACTGCTGGATTGTGATGCCTTTTGGGCTTAAAAATGTTGGTGCTACCTATCAAAGGGCTATGACCACAATCTTTCATGACATGATGCATACCGTAATGGAAGATTATGTTAATGATATCTTAGCCAAATCCAAGAATAGAGAAGGTCATCTAAGAGTGTTGGATAGGATATTCACCCGAATGGAAAAGTATCAGATAAGACTCAATCCAAAGAAGTGTGCATTCAGGGTTACATCGGGAAAACTGTTAGGATATATTGTCTCAGCTAAGGGCATGGAAGTGGATCTAGAAAAGGTCAAGGTATTCAGTATTACATCAGACAAACTGTTAGGATGTATTGTCTCAGCTAAGGGCATAGAAGTGGATCCAGAAAAGGTAACAATGAAATGTAATCAATAAAATGTACAAGCAAGAGAAAGGAAAATAAATAAATACAAACCCCACGATGCTTGAAGCTTCTATTGTCTCTCTCTACTCCTTCTGAAATGTTGTTCTTGATGCTCAGTATTGGCATGGCAGCGTCTATGACTTGAGAAGTGTCGAGAAGTTGCTAATTGAAACGGGTGTGTGATCGCAAGATGGCTTGAATGCTAGAACCAAACTGACGAAGTAATGACGCACGAGAACTTGAAATCCTGGATCCTTCAAATGGTTATGAAGGGTTTATTATATAAGAATTGGGGATGAAATGAACGGTTGAGATCAATCCCAGAGATAGGGAGATGAACGGTTGAGATCAAAAGGAACTGGAGAGGTCCTTAGTAAACTCCACCTCTTCATTTGGTAAAGAGGAGATAGAGTTTGGTTGACTGAAGAGCTAATTATGAGTTACCTTTTTGAACTGAAGTGGTGGGTGAAGTTACCCATGTGGACTGGAGAGATGGGTGGAGTAACCCATGTGATCTGATTGGAGTTATCTCTTTGAAGATAAATGAATATTTAATTCATTTATTTAATAATTGTTTTCAACATGTGAGATAATTGAATTTTTTTTTATTAAGAATTGCTTTATTTGATGAAATTAAATTATTTTAATTGAGATTAATCTAATTGGAAGAATTTAATTAGTAAGTTTAAATATTTGGATTTAAACTATATGAAATTGAGTTTAATTAATTAATTAATGGTAATTAATCAATTAAAGCTAATTATTTAATTTATTTTGGAAATGAATTTAGAGGAAAATAGATGATTAATTAATGATTAAAAAACCAATAATTAATAGATGAAAATTAGTGTTTTTAATGTAAAGTCGCAAGCCTGTCCATTTTAGGGTGTCTACATTCGCCCCTCTTTGATGCAATGTGACTTGTCGCAGTGTGTCAAAGATTCTTTGATTTTGCCCCAGTTTGCCCTGGCAGTAGTAGGTGTATTTATGCCCCCTCAACAAATTTGAGCGAAAAGTTGCGAGACGAGCGTTGATTTGTTGAAACTGCAATTTGTGGAACTGGGTAGCCGACGGATTTGAAAAATACTTTAATATGCCCCTGTAATTGACCGTCGAAGTTTTCGGGGACCGGGAAGAATTTTCGGAGCTCCAAGATCGCAAAGTGACAAATGAAGAGCTCTCTTTGCTACTAATAGGGGTTCCGGTCACCAAAATGTATGCCTCTCTTCGATCGTGATTCGTGGTTCCCAAGCTTTCCAAAGGCAAGGGTCAGTAGCAAAGGTTTCACAAATGATATAAACCAAATACACGATACTACTAAAACGAATAACAATGAAACATAATCAATAAAATGTATAAGCAAGAGAAAGGAAAACAAATAAATTCAAACCCCACGATGCTTGAAGCTTCTATTGTCTCTCTCTACTCCTTCTGAAACGATGTTCTTGATACTCAGTATTGGCGGGGCAGCGTCTATGACTTGAGAAGTGTCGAGAAGTTGCTAATTGATACGGGTGTGTGATTGCGATATGGCTTGAATGCTAGAACCAAACTGACAGAGTAATGGTGCACGAGAGCTTGAAATCATGGATCCTTCAAATGGTTATGAAGGGTTTATTATATAGGAATTGGGGATGAAATGAACGGTTGAGATCAATCCCAGAGATAGGGAGATGAACGGTTGAGATCAAAAGGAACTGGAGAGGTCCTCAGTAGACTCCACCTCTTCATTTGGTAAAGAGGAGATAGAGTTTGGTTGACTGAATAGCTAATTATGAGTTACCTTCTTGAACTGAAGAGGTGGGTGAAATTACCCATGTGGACTGGAGAGATGGGTGGAGTAACCCATGTGATCTGATTGGAGTTATCTCTTTGAAGATAAATGAATATTTAATTCATTTATTTAATAATTGTTTTCAACATGTGAGATAATTGAATTCTTTTTTATTAAGAATTGTTTTATTTGATGAAATTAAATTAATTTAATTGAAATTAATCTAATTGGAAGAATTTAATTAGTAAGTTTAAATATTTGGATTTAAACTATAGAAAATTGAGTTTAATTAATTAATTAATGGTAATTAATCAATTAAAGCTAATTATTTAAATAAAATTGATTATTTAATTAATTTTGGGAATTTGATTAGATGATTTGGAGAATGAATTTAGAGGAAAATAGATGATTAATTAATGATTAAAAATTATTAATTAATAGATGAAAATTAGTGTTTTTAATATAAAGTCGCAAGCTTGTCCATTTTAGGGTGTCTACAGTTAGTAATGCCATTTGGGCTTACAAATGCACCTAGTACTTTTATGAGGGTCATGAACAAAATCTTGAAGGATTACATAGGTGTATTTGTAGTAGTTTACCTAGATGATATCCTCGTTTTTAGAAAAACCAGAGAAGAACATATGAAGCACCTAGAAATTGTGTTGAAGAAACTTAAAGAAGAGAAGCTAACCATTAACCGTGAGAAAAGTGAGTTCATGAAACAAGAAATTGTCTATTTAGGATTTGTAGTTTCCCAAGGAAATCTAAAAATGGATTAAAGAAAGGTTGAAGCCATCCTAAGTTGGCCTACTCCTAGGACAGGGGCAGAAGTGAGAAGTTTCTATGGTTTTACAAAATTCTATAGGAAGTTCATGAGAAGGTTTAGTGAAATATGTGCACATGTCCTTGATATAATAAAAGGAGGAGTCAAGACAAAGTTCATATGGACCAAGGAAGCCAATGAAGGATTTGAAAGGTTGAAGAGGGAATTGGCTCACAACCCATTCTAAGTCTCCCAAGTTTTGACAAATTGTTCATTGTAGAATGTGATGCTAGCAACATAACAATGGGTGCAGTCCTAAGCCAAGAAGGGAGGCCAATAGCCTTCTTTAGTGAAAGGTTAAATGAGGCAAAGTCTATATACTCATCTTATGACTTGGAGATTTATGATTTGGTACAAGCTCTTAAGAAGTGGAGGCAATATTTGTTGCCAAAAGAATTTTTTGTATACACAGACAATCAAGCCCTAAGCTACATAAATACACAAGAGAAGCTCAGTTTGAGGCAATTAAAGTGGATGGAATTTCTGCAATCATACACCTTCACAATCAAGCACAAGAAGGGAGTAAACAATAAAGTTGCAGATGCACTTAGTAGGAGGTTTCTCACTGTCCAAGAAATTTAGCTGCAAAGCACATGGGTTTAAGGATTCAAGGAACTATATGAAGGGGATGCAGATTTCTCAGTGATTTACAAGGTATGCACCGATTTTGATAACCATTTCCATAGTGAATATGTTGATTATACATTGCAGAATGGTTTATTGTTTAAGGGGAAACAACTATGTGTTCCAAAGGGATCCATGAGGGAAAACCTCATCCAAGAGAATCATAATTACAGTTTGAGTGGGCACTTTGGGGTAAACAAGACTATAGATCTTGTGGAGATAATTTATCATTGGCCTAAAATGAAAAAGGATGTAAGGAGGTATGTGGAGCAATGTGGGATATGTCAAAAAGAAAAAGCAAAATCTTCAAATGCAAGGATCTATCAACCATTTACCATCCCAAATAGGCCTTGGGAGTGCATAAGTATGGACTTTACAGTGGGGTTACCTAGAACACCAATTGGTTTGGATAGTGTGTTTGTGGTAGTGGACAGATTCAGTAAGATGAGTCACTTTATCCCATGTAAAACAACACATGATGCCAGTCACATTGCCCATCTTTTCTTTAAGGAAATAGTAAGTATACATGGTTTTCCAACCAGTATTGTATCAGATAGGGATGTGAAATTTATGGGGCACTTCTGGAAAACACTTTTAAAAAGATTGGGAACCAACTTGGCACAT
Source organism: Thuja plicata (assembly GCA_018584345.1). NCBI lineage: Eukaryota > Viridiplantae > Streptophyta > Pinopsida > Cupressales > Cupressaceae > Thuja > Thuja plicata. Next base: position 1,566,488 of record MU227202.1, read on the forward strand.
AGTTCTGCATATCATCCTCAAACAAATGGCCAAATAGAGGTAATCAACAGGGTACTTGGTAATTTGTTAAAATGTTTAACCAAGGAGTATGGGAAAGGATGGGAACAAGTCATTCCACAAGAAGAATTTGTCTATAATGACAATACCAATAGGAATACTGGTAAGAGTCCATTTGAAGTTGTGTATGGATTACACCCAAGGGGTGTTCTTGAGCTTAGGGACTTAAAAGGTTATGAAGGGATCAGTGGACATGAAGATGACTTTGCCCAATCTATGAGAGAAGTCCATGAGCAGGTGAAGAGGACACTAATGGAAGCAAATTAGAAGCTTAAAGATAAAGTGTATGAAATGAGAAGAGACTTAAAATTTGAAGTAGGAGACTTGGTGATGGTGTTTTTGAAAAAAAATAGACTACAGAAAGTCATTCCTAGCAAGCTTCAGATGAAGAGGATTGGCCCATGTAAAGTGTTGGCTAAGTATGGCCCCAATTCCTATAAAGTGGATTTACTCAAGGAGATGTCCATCTCTCCTATCTTCAATGTGAAATATTTGATCAAATACAAGGGTCCTGATGTCACAGAGCAAGGGTACAATACAAACATGGTAGATGATGTGGAAGGACTTGGTGTACCTGTCCCAACTAAGCCACAAGCTGAGAGAATTCTGGATTCCAGAGTAAAGAAGAGGATTAGAAACAAAACCTATATGGAGCATCTAATCAAGTGGAAGCACCAACCTGAATCAGAGGCTACTTGGATAAAAAAGGGTTATTTTAGGAATCATGGCATCAATAGAGAACTTATCACACCTCAGGTACCCTGACTTTCTTATTGCAAGGGGAGAATGGTGCAGGAGCACCTTAGGGTCCTAGTTTAATCCTAGATAAATTTTGGCATGTAGGTGGTTCTATCCAACCACCAATGAATAAGAACTAAGATAAATTCCCAAAGTGTGTGTGTGTAAATAGGAGTTGTCAAGTTTTGTCTTTGGTTTAGTCCAATAATGTCCTAGGTAATTAGTGTTGCAATAGGTGACTAGGAAAGTCAAAGGTGGTCAAACAATGACCAAAATCCCAAAATGAAGGGGAAAATGTTATTTTGGTGTTTTTAGATGATTTTGGATCCAATAGAGTGATTCTGGATCGATTTGAGCAAGTTGGGGGAGTTGTAAGACAAAGTTGCAAAAGTTGCTCATGACAACTTTGCAACTTTGCAAAGTTGTCATGACAACATTTCCTAGAATGTTGCATTTGGTATTAAATGGGTCAAAATCCCAACCTTAGGGTTTGAAAATGTGGGGATGGACTATATAAGGTCAAACAAACCCTAATAGAAGGGTTGGATGATCATATTGTACAAACTGAACTTGAAAGGAACAAGAAAGATACAGTTTTTGGGTTACAGAGCCTTCATACACACTTTAATGGATTGAATGGTGAATATTTGTGTTATTAGTGTTTAAAGGAGTGAATGTAGATAATTTTTGTGGTGGTAGATTAATAATTTGTTGATTTTCTTTATTTTTTTGTAAATTATTTTGGGTTTTCTAGTGTTGCTAGTCTATATAGAAGCAGTTATGTAAACATGGCCCTTTCTTGAATTCTTGTGGTTGGTTCCTAATGGACACTTGGAATCAAGGAGGGCACCCTGTGAATAGTGTAAATATGTTTTTGTGGTTCAATGTGAACAGTGGAGCTATTTATGCAAGCAATCCCTAGGCGGGTCCAGAGTCATCCAGCTAGGAGATTGCAGTGTTGCAAAGGCATAAAGCATTATGGGATGGATTTTTCTGTGCCAATAGTGAGTGGGAGAGTGTAGGGTCATGAGAAAAGGTAAATTTTATGCAAGGAGAAGTGAAAATTATTCCATCAGAGCACATGGTGAGAGCAAAGAAGACATACTAGTCTACATGCCCTAGAAACCCTTAAAAATAGGGGTTTGTTGAAAGTCCTATGTACAGACACTTTGGAAACCTAAGACCTAGGAAATATAGAAGCCTAGGTGATCCTTAGAAAGAATCCATAGTTAGTTTGGTGGGTTGTTAAGGTGGATTTGAAGGTTTCCAAGTTTGGTGGTTTTAGGAGGCCTAATTGAGCTAAAAAGGCTACAAGGCCTAAAGACTCGAAAGACTCAAAAAGTATGAACTCGATGGGTAAAATTTGAAAGTACCTATTAGAGTGGAACAATATTGATGGAAGGTGAAGTGGAAATAGTTTGAAAACCTATTTCTATGGTCAAGAATAGTTTTGAGCATAGTTGCCTTGAATTGAGCCTATGGATGCATAGTTGAGTTGTGACGGATTGAAGATAGTTTGAAGCTGGTGGAGAGATCTAGTTAGAGTAGAGGAACCATAGGAGTGTCCTCTGGCTAGGGTAGAGATAAGTACCCTACTAAGGTCATAGGAAAGGCATTGAGAAGAGAAAGGAAGCTCTTAATTGTTGGATCTCTCCATCATACATGTTTATTTCAGACATTTCATGTGTTACATGTTTATTTCTAACATTTCATGTGTTACATACATATATTTTAGACATTTTGTTTGTGTGTATTTTTACATTACATTTCAATTACATTATTTATAATTGCAAAATTTATGCTCATATTTATGTGTGCATGTATGAAATTATAAGTTAGAATTGAATAAGTTAGGATTGTTTGAAATTGAATAAGTTAGGATTCATAAGTTATGATTATTTTTTATTGAATAACTTAGGGTTGAATAAATGAGAAAGATTAAATTAAATATAGTAGGATAAATCATAATGATTTTTTAGAAATTTAATATTTTAATAAACTTGCGATATCAAAATAAAAATATAATTATTATAAATGTCACAAAGTACACAGTCCAAAGTACAACATGTCAAGTATCAAGTTAAAAGCTCAATTTATCTAACTTAATGTCATACAAGTTAATTTTTTTTATCTAACTAATTATAACGTCGTACAAGAAATTTATCTAGCTTAATGCCATGTACATGTACATACATATGTAAGTTACAAGAAATTTATCAAACTTAACTAATGGCATACAAGTTAAAAACAATTTATCTAACTAAGTTAAAAACAATCAATCTAAGTCAAAAGTAATTATTCTAAGTTCTAATTTCTATGTTCTAAGGGGATGTCTTAAGGGGATCTAAAGTTATGATGTCTTAAGGGGATCTTAAAAGCAATTTATCTAACTAATGTCATCACATACATAAAACCAAATCTATATCTAACTATGTTATCACATACATACAATTTAAAAGCAATATCTAATATCGTATAAAAAATGTGTACATCTTAAGGGGATCTAAAGTTACATTGTCTTAAGGGGATGTCCTAAGGGGTTCTAAAGTTATGATGTCTTAAGTGGATGTAGGATTAGGATATGTAACAATTTGAGGATGTTATTCTATGATGGCTTAAGGGGTGCAATTGTAGGTGTCTTAAGGGGATCTAAAAGCAATTTATCTAACTAATATCATCACTTACATAAAATAAATATCTATATCTAAATAATGTCATCACATACATTATGATGAACTACAATTGATTATATGTTTGAATTCATTTTGTTGATGGTCAATCGAGTTACAGATGTGATGATAGACATTAATCATTTAATGTATTGTCATTGATGTCAACCTGTTTGCTTATCATTATGGTAAACATCTATTTTGAACTAAAGATTTGGAATAAACAAAGTTTATGTGGTTGGTAACTGAAGAGTTCTGTATACACCGAGTAACAGTGAACACTAAGTAAATTGTATACTGAGCATAGTGTTAACCAAGCTAGGGTTTGCCTACATAACATGGTATTGACCGAGCGATTCAATCAAACCTAGGCTGATTAAAATGACAAGCTGGCAAAATTGATGATTACGAGGTAAATGATAAGATTTGTTACAATGATCAAACGACTATGAAAAATCAAGGAAGATCACAAGAAGATGATTGAAACATGTTTTTGACACAATTGCCGAGGAATGTTTAAGCGGCAAAATCAACGATGGATATTAAGCGGAAAAATCTAAAAGATGGAAATTAAATGAGCTATGATGTCTGTATAAGAGATAAGAGATTCATTTTGAATGAGGATTCTATGATGCACACACATGCAAACTTCATGTATGACTGATCAAACTAGTTGAAGATGGAACCGAGCATTTCTGCAGACAACACTGAGTGACAAAGGAAAGAGCATTAACTGAACAGAACAGAGTATGAATAATTAGATGAACTAAAGTGAACAAATCGATCAGAGGTATTATGTACTTAACATAGATCTGAAAATCTGAAAACAGAGTTGTATTTGAATCAAATCATTACTGTATCATTTTAACCGTTGTTACAGATAAATCTCTTAACCAAGTAGGACGTGAAAGTCTTTATTATTAAATTAAAATGAATGTTGAGTGTTTTCTTGTTGACCCCATAGTGAATCATTGGTCAAGAGATAACTGTTATTTTAAATCCTCTAACCAGGTCACATTTAACAGTGTGCATTGTAACCTTTAACAGGGTTGGCTCTTAACCAAGCTCACTTTGGAAGAGTGAAATATTTTGGGTTACCAGTCCCAGGTGGTTTTTCCCTTAGCAGGGTTTCCACGTTAAAAATCTATGTGAATGTGTATGATTTTTTTGGATTGTTATTTTCTTTACACATTACTTTATTTGCATTAATCGGTAATCATAGTATTGATTTACTGCTACTCAGTAACTAAGTTTGAGATCAAAGTTTACATTTCACCGAGTTGAGTTATATGTTTGAAATTGTTTTTAAATACATTTGGGAGAAGTGGGACTGTAGGATAATTGGGAGCTAACTGGTTCACCCCCCCCCCCCCCCCTCTCAATTATCTAACAATTGGTATAAGAGCATATAATGCTTAGAAGGAAATTTTTAAATGACTTAAGCTAAAGATCACAAGATGTATAAGAGAGACGCACCGAAGCTAAACAAGGAGAACTTCTCAACATGGAAGAGAAGAATGAGACTATACCTATCAGGGATTGGAGATGACATAACACTATACCTGGATAATGAATTCATCTTACCTACTAGACCTTTAACTATTAATCAGATGAAAGAGAAACATAAACACAACACTATGATTGTAGAAATTGCTTCTTCACTTACTGATGTTGAATTTAAGGATATCAAGACAGGTACATTAGCCAAGAAGATGTGGGACAATATTACACTATTTTATGGAGGAGATGCAAATGTGCAAAGAGCTAAAGCTAAAATTCTCTGAGGAAAAATTGATTACATGAGAATGAAAGAAGGAGAGAACATAACACAGTATAGTAACCGACTCAAGGATGTTGTGAATGCTATTCTAGGATCAAGTGGAACTATTGATGAATACACTATTGTGAGTAAGATTATTAGAACTTTATTGCCTGTTTATTCTATAAGAGTCTCTGCAATACATGAAATGAGAGCAGGACCTGGAAATAGTATTACAGATGATAGCCTTGTTGGTAGACTGATTTCTTTTGAGTTGTACAATTTTGACAACAGTGTTGTTCCTACTGTTGAGTCTGCATTTTTGTCCTCTCTAAAAATTAGTAAATCTGGTAACAAACACATGATCAGAAATAACAGTGATAGTGATAGTAATGATAAGGAAGTTGATGAACTTGAAGCATTAATGGTTAGAAGATTTCACAAAGGTAGAGGAGGATATAAAGGTAAACTACCTTTGATATTCTTTAATTGTAAAGAAATTGGACACTTTGCTGCCAGATTCCCTAACAGAAAGAACGATGAAAGAAATGAAAGATCTAATGACAGAAAGGATGATCGTGAATATAGAAGCAATCGATAGTATGATAGGAGTAACTGAGATTACAAAGACAAAGGCAAAAAGGCTTGTTGTATTGCTGAAGATAAAGACAAAGACACCGACATCGACACTGATGAAGAAATTGAGACAATATTTGTAGCTTTGAAAGAAGATTTAGAAGAAGATGAAAGGTATGTTGAAACAACACTTATTTCTAAAGTTATCAAGCATGACATTTGTGTTATTGATAGTGGTTGCACACATCACATGACTGGAGACAAAGAAAAATTTGAATTTCTTGAGCATTATAATGGTGGATATGTTAGAACGGGAAATGATACACCTTATCAAGTGAAAGGAAAATGTACTATATTGCTAAATAATCAAATAAAATGTGAGAATGCATATTGGGTGAAAGGAATTAATTATAATCTATTGAGTGTTTCACATCTAAATAACATAGGTCACCGAGTTGCATTTGAAAACAAAAAAGCTAGAATCTATGATGAAACAAGAAAGTTGATCGACACTGGTGAACAATCAATAGGTAATCTATTCTATCTTGACACTGTTGAAACTACTTGTTTGATGGCTAAGAATGAAGATGTATGGTTATGGCATAAGAGGCTTTGTCATGTAAATTTTGACAACATGGTTGAGATCAGTAAGAAAAGGAAATTAAGAGGCCTACCGAGCCTATCTAAACCTGACCATGTCATGTGCAAGAATTGTCAAATGGGAAAAATGTCAAAATATAGTTTTAAGAGCAAGAACTTTTCATCTTATGATATTTTGGAGATAGTTCATACATACCTATGTGGACCAATGAGAACACAAATTTATTGTGGTGATATATACTTTATTTTATTTGTTGATGACTACTCTAGAATGATATCTTTCATGTTCTTAAAAGAAAAATCTGAAGCATTTAAGATGTTCAAATGGTACAAAACTAAGGTATGGAATTAAGAGACATGTCTCTGCACCGAGGACACCACAGCAAAATGGGATTGCTGAATGGAGAAATAGATCAATTGTGGATTGTGCTAGAACATAGATGATTGAAAGGATGTTGCACAAACATATTGGAGGGAAGCTGTTAGTACTATTGTATACACACTAAACCAAGTATTATGAATTATGGTAGGTTATACACCTAATGTGAGATATTTTAGAATATTTGGACGTCGATGTTATATTCTGAAAGATGACAGAAATGGTAAATTTGATTCATAAAATGATGAAAGAATATTTCTTGGATATTCTACTAAGAGCAAAGTTTATAAATGTTTGAACAAGACTTCTAACAAGATCATTGAAAGTGAAAATGTAAGAGTTGATGAATTTGCTGAGAAGAATGATGAGGAAAGAAAAAGAGAACCAGAAGATTATAGTAGAATTATCTACATTGAAGAACTTGACACTTTTCCCCAACAAATACCTAACGTTACTGAGCAATAGGGTAATATTACCCAGCAACAAGAAGCACCAACCAAGAATCAAGAAAATGTTACAACTGAAGATCATGATCAAGAGCACAATGAATAAACTGGAGAACACAATAAGAAAAAAGAACTGAACCTGTGATTGCAAAATATGTAAGAAGACATCATCCACATAATCATATTATTGTAGTCAAAGAGTTGGTATGATAACATGAACTAAGAGCATTCAAGATTCATCATTCAATCCCTAGATCTATACATCTTGGTGGAGTGATCTTCCTTCAAGATCCTTTGTGAATCCTCAAGACTCATTCATTCTCTCTTCAAGATGGATTCCAAGCATACAATCATGGAGGTTTATGGTTTCTAATATTGAGTCTAATCTTTCATATTTACATACTTGTTTACATTCAAAATGCAATTGCATACCTATTGAATATCATAGCTTCATTATTAGATTTACTTCTACTACTTGCTAGCAGATACAAGTTCAGAACAACGGATCATAGTGCAGATTCGGATACCCTTTTCAGAAAAATTTTAGGATCCAAAAATAGATTTTTTGTCAGAGACTTTTGAGGTCAATTCTACCCTAGGTCGGAATCAAAATTTTTGGGTCAATGGTGACATTGACTTGAGGGTCAAAATCAGAACTATGTCAGATCGAAAAAAGATCCTTCCTTTGTGTATCTAAGGATAAAAGGAACATCTTATTTATCCCTACATTTTAGATGTTACAAACATATATCTTAATTTCTAGCCATTAAACAAGTGGTGTTAATGTCATCAAGATAGAAAAGGTTACCTTTTGTTTGTTCAGCAGTTCCGATCAACCTTCCTGATTCATTAAAGATCTTTGTCTTTTTATTCTCAAATGCTACTCAGTGACCTGTGTTATTTAGCTATGAAATGCTCAATAGATTATAGTTAAGTCCTTTTATCCAATATGCATTTTCACATTTGATTAGGTTATTTATCATTATAGTTCCTTTACCTTCAACTGGACAAGGTGTGTCATTACCTATTCTTACCGATCCACCATTATAGTACTCAAAAGTTTCAAACTTGTGTTTATCACCGGTCATGTGGTGATTGCAACCACTATCTATAATCTAGACATCATTCTTACTAACCTTAGCTATGAGTGCAGTCTCTATATACCTTTCTTCTTCATCTGAATCATCCTTCATGGCTACAAATACCATCTCAATGTCTTCATCAGATTCGGTGTCAGTATCTCCATCTCTGTTCTCAGCTAGGTAACAAGCTTTCTTCCCTTTGTCCTTGTAATCTTAGGTATCTCTTCTGTTAAATTATCGGTTACTTTGGTAATCTATTTTATCACTTCTATCAAACCTCTCTTCATATGATCTATCATTACTTATGTCATCTTTTCTTCTATTAGGACATCTAGCAGCAAAATGTTTGATCTCTTTACAATTAAAACATACAAGTGGTAATTTACCTTTGTATCTATCTTTGCCTCTCTGCAATCTTCTAGCCATTACTGCTTCAATCTCATCAAGATCTTGGTCATCACTATCAATTTCACTATCATTTTTAATAGTGTATTTATGACTTGACTTACTTATTTTCAAAGAATATTTGAATGCAGACTCAATAGATGGTAAGACACTATTATCAAAGTTATTCATCTCAAATTAAATCAGTCTACCAACCAAGCTATCTAGAGTGACATTATTGTTTTCTACTGCTCTCATTTCTTGTATAGCAGATACTCTAATAGCATATACATGCAGTAAGGTTCTTAGGATTTTGCTTACCACTGTCTCTTCTTCAAGTATGCCTCCAACTCCTCAGATAGCATTGACTACCTCTTTTATTCTACAGCTATACTGAGTGATATTTTCTCCTTCTCTCATTCTTAGGTCAAATTTACCTCTTAGGCTTTCTTCCTTTGCTCTTAGTACATTAGCATCTCCTCCATGTACTAGCTTTAATTTATCCCACAATTGCTTTACAGAGGTGCAGGGTTTGACATCTCCAAATTCAGCATCAGAGAGTGAGGAAGCAAGCTCTATCTTCATGCAATTATGCTCATGATTTTCTCTTAATTTCTCAAGTGTGTGAGGTCTTGTAGGAAACACAAATTCAATATCTAAGTATTGAACAATATCATTTCCAATACCTGATAGGTGGAGTCTTATCCTGTTTTGCCATGATGCAAAGTTGTCCTTGTTCAACTTGGGCACATTTTGTTTTCTCATCTTGTGATATTTTTCTTATGTCTTGAAACCTTCCTTTTAAGCACACAAGCTCTAATACCAATTTTTAGAATAATCAAGAGGGCGGGTGAATCTGTGGCCTCAAAAATATTCCAATAAATTAACCCAAAAACTTAGTACCACAATATTAAGCCTCTAGTTATCTTCAGTCCTACAAGATGAATGCCTTGAAATAATCTCAACAAATAACTACTACTCAGAGCTCATTGTTAAACCTTATCCTTACTGTTTACCAATTATCAGTCTTTCATTTACCAAAATGCAGTAAATTGCTTAGTGTATATCGATCAATCCAAATTAGTTATGTGTAATGAAAAACACTAAAGTAATTACTCATAAACACATTAACACATGTATTTTTAATGTGGAAACCTTGTTAAGGGAAAAACCACTTGGGACTAGTAACCCAAAATTTTCACTCTTCTGAAGTGAGCTCAGTGAAGAACCAACCTTGTTAAAGTTTAAAAACACACTATTAGGTGTGACCTTGTTAAAGGATTTAAATATAATAGTTTGTCACTTGATATTTGACATCTCTATGCTACCTTTTATGACCAAACCCAGTGTAGTTTGTAAAATGGTATCTGGAATCTCATGCTATCTTCATGACCAAACTTTTTGATACTCCTTGGGATGTATCTCAATATAGAAAGGATTGTTAAGTCTTGCTCGATTAAGAGACTTTCTGATCCAATGGTGAAATTGAAACAGTAAATGATTTGTTCACATATACAACTATACTTTACAGATTTTCAGATCTATTGTAAGCTCATAATACTTTTCTGATCAATGTATCTGGTGCAGGAGCACCCTTGAGATGCCATAAAATATGGTGGTCTCTTGTCTTTTTGGTGTGTTAGTGTGTGTAAGACCCTCTAGTAGGGCATTGTAAATACATAAGGTCATGTTGACCAAGATTAGTT
>MU227202.1:1584245-1615175 GCA_018584345.1 Thuja plicata
TGTAGGGCTTGGAGTGGTTTGTGAAGAAGGTTCTTGTGGAACACAAGAATGGTGTTTTTTTAACATGATAGTTAGTTTCCTTGGTTGAAGAGGAAGAACTGATTATTCAAGGTGTTGGAGGGTGGATTGAGGAAGCCCTAGAGGTCCTAAGAGAGACCTATTAAGAGTTTCAAGCAAACTCAGAAGGTTACCAAGGAGGCTCCCTATCAGTATCTTTTCAATACCTTTTCTCCACTTCTTTCTGCTCGGTGATTTTGTGCTTCTATGTTGCTTGGTGTCTGCAGAATTAGCTCTGTTCTTCAGCTTGATTGATGGAAGTACTCCAAGGTTTGCTTTGCACTTGCTCAACTTAGGACTCTGCTTGTCCTAGTCTACTTAAGATTTCTATTTATCTTCTAGAACCCTAATAGTCTCAAGTATCCAAGCCTAAGAATATTCTAACTCCACTCTAAGAGTTAGTTCTCTTGTTCTTAACCTTGAAGGATTTCCAACATTGAAATTGCTCCTTGTCACTATACTCTCTTCTTGGAAGATTCCAACCTCCAACTTCTCAAAACTTGCTCACTAGTGCTACAAGGGATATGTCCATCACTAAGAAATCCATTTTACATCCTATCACTCCCATTTTAATGGGTCTTCAAACTCAAAACAATCAAGTTCCAAATTCACACTGCTTTTGGTTCTATTAGGCCTAGTAGCCCAATTAGCCCTATCCAGAGGGTTTTTCTGGATTATTTCTCAAAAATATCAAATAAACCTAAAAAAAACTTAGGATTTAGACACCCTTTTCCAAGACCTTAGATATTTTCAAGTTTTTAGCTCCCTAAGTCCTCCGTACACTGTTGTCCGAAAATATAGGTCAAATAGGGCTATTTTCTTGCATTGGTTACAGCCATCTGATTTCTATCTAGAAGTCTACCCAGATGGATTGGTAAGGACCTTATCTCATAGAATGGGTTCTATTATAACCTAATTCTTCCGAACCTACACTTTTTTTTCTTTTCCCAAACATACCCTTGCAATGGCACTCAATTCTTTCTCTGTTACACACCTAGTCGAACAGGCATTGCTCGCCTAGGACATAACTTTAAAAATAGTTGTTTGAATCCTCACAACTCCTCCTAGAATATTTACACTATAAATAGGCTCCCCTGACATATTCATCCACAACCAAAAGTTTCCCATTGTTGGATTCTATGGGGGAGCCATGAAATTGAAAACTACTATGTCTACCCCAGCAACTGTGCTAGTTCCTAAACAATTTACAAAAGCAATCTAATATACTCTAAAAAACTTGATCACTGAATGAAAAAATCTTAAAACTTCCTACTCAAAATAGATCCAACATTATATTTGTTAGTTCAATCCATCAAAACACTCATTAACTCAAAACACTTCAACTTTTGTAGAAAACAAAAACCAGAATTCTATTGCTATTCCAAAAACTTGATTTCAATCCTCTCTGCTTGGGATTTGAGCCTTGGAGTATCTTAAGATGCTTCTTCCATAAGTTTAGGCCACTATCATTGATTTCCTTCCTCCATTTCAAAAGCAATCAAAAAGTTGTCTATGTTGCATGCAACATTTGCAATCTCGCAAAATGTTGTCATGACAACATTTAGCATATTTTGCATAAATGCTCATAACTAACTTTTAGGACCACAATCCTTCTTCATTATATGAATACACATCATTAAAGCCTTTTTAGGCACTTTCCACTTCTCCTCTAAGTCTAGGATACATTTAGGCTCATTTTCCCTAATCTAAGCCAAAACAAGCATTTAAGCCAAAACTAACTAAACTAGATTGGATTAGTACTAACTACTAGTCCATCTAGTCACACACCTTGCTATACCTTCTAAGATCAAAATTAAATCACTCACTTGGCTAGATTTAGTTACAATCCAAAATTGATTTGACATTGGGAGTTTGCCTAGGTGCTCTTGCACCATTGATTGATCAGGGTTGATTGAAGACTTCTTTCTTCATCAGTTTCTCTTCAGCATCTTCTTTCTCTATTCACCCCTTTATTCATAATTAATTATCTTATCTCTTTATAGAAATTATTTCACCATTTCTTAGTTCTTGAATTTTTTGTTCTTGGTGTGATCCGCAATTCTAGCCAATCTTGCTTTAAAGCTTTACTTCAGTACTATCCCATAGATTTCTCTTTGACAACTGGAATAAAAAAACTATAAATATTTTACTTATCTCTGGTTTTAACTAATGAACTTATGGCAAGACATATTTACAATTAGTTCCAAAACACTTAGTCATCATAGTGTTGACCAAGCCAGCAGTGTAACCCGAGCAATTACTATGTAACCCAAGTAGTGGCAGTGTCGACCGAGAAGATAGTGGTAATCAGTATTACTCGAGTGATCAAAGTAGCCTGAGTACATAGAGTATCCTAAGTGGCAGAGAATAGTATGTTTCCCAAGTGACAGCATAACGCCCAAGTGCCAGTGTATTTCCATAATGGATTACTAGACCCGAGTGACAGTTTTGGGCCAACTTAGCTTATACTGTTAAATATTTATTTATCTTATGGAATCTGACTTACAGTTGCATTTGGTTTGGATAAGGTATAAATATAAAGTACTTTGTTTATCAAAAATGAGAGTAAGTATGTGAATAGATATGTAAGACCATGTCTGTGAATATGAAGAAGCGGTTTGTTTAAGAGTCTACAACAGTATAAGGAACAACAGAGACTCATCCATCATAGTCAGGTGATTTGTTTATATCATTGGATCTTATTCAAAAAATCAGAGTTGCATTGAAGATCATCTACTGGTTCATCCTAACAGGTGCATCAACAAAATCCTCTAACAAGGTGGACCTAACAATCCTTTATAAATCTCCTAACAAAGTTGCATTACTTGATTGTATTGTATCAAATCCTTTCACAAGGTGGACCTAACAGTCCTTATTGCTCCTAGCAGGGCAAGCCATCAAAAGTGGTCAATTGTAAGCTTTAGCAGGATAAATTTATACTGCAGTAATAAATCTTGTGGGTACCCTCCCCACCCCAATTTTACTTTCTATTTGGAAGGTTTCTGGGTAACCAAATATTGTGTCAACTATTGTGCATGTTTTATTGCTTTTCATTTCATACTTGCAATCAGATTAGTTAATCTAATATTGGATTAAAATAAATATTTTTTATTGGTTCCTGATTCACCCCCCCCCCCCNTTTTTTATTGGTTCCTGATTCCCCCCCCCCCCCCCCTTAGTCACATTGACTCAACATATTTCCAACAATTGGTATCAGAGCTTAAGGTTTTATTTACAGAAGTTAAACAACTTGAGCAAAGATCAGAGGCAATGAAAATATACAGACTGGAGAAATCCATTGAAAATGAAAAGATAGATCTACAAGTAGCCATGGATCAAATAAAGAAACTCAAGGAGCAGCTCTCTCTTTCCCTGAAAAGAAGAAAAGATTTAGCAGTATAGATGAATGAAAAAAGGTTACATAAAAGAAAGAATTGATGACTTATGCAAAGAAAGAAGTTCAGAAGAAGCAGATGCGACAATTGAAGACCTAATTGCAAAGAATCTCAATTTACATGAAGAAGTCAAAAAATTGAAAAGAGAACAAGAAATTCATTCAGTCAGAATATGTGAAGTCATAGAACAAAAGAGTCAAGCAGAAAATGACAAAGAAATGGCACAAGAAGATAAAATATTGTTGAGTACAAGATTAGAAGAAAAAGAAAAAGAAATCTATCATTTGTCACTCCAGCAAGCTAATATGATAAATCAACTCAATAATTTAAATCAAGAAGTTATCAATCTGAGAAGAAAAAATGAAAGACTGTAGAATGATTTAAATATTTAAAAATAGACCAATGAGAGTATGATGAATTCACAAGGAAGCATGGATATTTTGATAGAGAAAACTCAACTCAAACATCATGGACAGACTCGATTAGGTTATAGTGAACAAGGTGAATCCTCATAGAAAGGAACTCAAAAGAATAAGAGACCTACTTGTAATCATTGTGGCAAGTTAGGGCACACAAAAAACAAGTGTTGGAGCAATGGAAAATCAAAGTTTAATGGTAAATGATACATATGCAAAAAACATGGACATAGGGCAGGTGAATGCACTGAGAAAACTAAGTTTGAAGGAAAATGTTTCAATTGTAACAAACAAGGTCACAAATCCTCTGAGTGTAGAACTAATACATGGAACCTTGTTGAACAACTAGATAAAGAAATTTTTGGTTGGGATTAAAACACATAGAGCAGATGTTGTCACTATGGTGAATATGGGAATATTGGTTTTGAGAAAGGCAAAGCAAAAGTTTTTGAAATCAGAACTCAAAAGAATCAACAGTGGGTAAGGAAATCTCCTGAAAGTTCAGATCAAAACAATGAAGGATCGAATGGCACCCAAAGTAGTGAATTGGGTGCATCTACCATCTCCAAATAAAAATGCAAGGATACTACTGAAATTGTGCATACAAGATATCCTACATCAATTCCAGACATGCTAGTAAGTCCAAATCTGCATATTGATGCACTAGGACATATAGTAGTTTTAACTAAGTCAAGATCTCGGTAACACCCGAGTTGCATTAAGTCGGGCTGTATGGTTTTGAGGATATTGAAGTTAGTGTTCATCGAGCATCATTCTGAGCTATGTAAGCTACCATGTATGGAGCATTTAATGAAAACTCAACAGTAAAATCTCTTGTAAATGATGAATTGTAAGCGTTATTATTTACAAATTTTATAGTTTGCAGAGTGATACAGTGCCTTAAGCGATTTAGAGTGAATTTGTATTCAAAAGTTTTTATTTGTGAAGTTTTATCGAGCCTTCGAGAACAATAGCATCTACATCCAGTAGCAAGGTTAAGAAAGGATTTGATATGTTGGTTAGGAATGCAATCTACGATCCTCCTAAGTTTAAGCTTCATCCAGTGATTGCAAAAGAGATAGACCTGATGGGAGCTCATTCTCTGATTCCTCCAAGGGTATTATTGATTAATGACATCCAAGACTTCTAGCATAGCACAATTCAATAGCTTGGAATATTGGAAATGAAGAGTGCTTATGATAAACTCTATGATGCCAAAAATTTGAAGTCAGAGCATAAACATTTGGAAGTCAAGGGTTTGACTCACACCATGCACATGCCACAAAATTTCCAAGTTAAGTGGATTAGGTTCATTTTGATCCATGTTCACAACATGCAGCTATGGATGGAGCAACCTGTGAAGATAAAAAAGACAATGATACACCGTGTCACTGGGTATCCTATGTTGGACAAGTCCAAAGCTACCAAAACCATACCTCGGGATGCCCTAGCTGAGAAGACTCTTGTCAAGTGGGATGAAAGAGGCATGAGACTTAATGGAGTAACTGACATGGAATTGAATTTTGGGATTCATAAAATCTACATCTCTATTAGACCTAACAGTGTACCATGTGAGGTTGTGGACTTGGCGTACAAGGTGGTCAAGAACAACCTCTCATTTGACCTTGTCGAGTTTCATCTCATCCAATTGAGAAAGAACATGGAGAGAATCTAGGCATCTAAGACAAATCCATGTAAGTTTGGTTCACTTCTGGTTTGCATCTTCTTTTACATTCAGAAGTTTTTCCCTTCCAAAGGCATAGTTGTTTGGAAGAAGGATAGACCCATAATATATCAGATAAATGAGTTTATATCAAAGTTAGGAGACAATTTTGAGAGCCTCATGGATGCATATTTTGAGGAATTCATAAAAAATATGTAGAATAGGTATAGAATTCCTAAAAAATTGGTCGAAGATCATAAGGATGATATTTATTTCCTAGTTGACTGTGATAAAGTATATATTCAGGCAGACAGACCTAGGGTAGCATGGGTGAAACCTCTTGCACATGAGGTTAACATAGATGAGACTAAGAACATAATTGAAGCTCTTATGAATGAGCCTATTGACCCTAAAGTACCTTACTTTGGTACATATGAATAAGCCAAAAGAATAATTTCAATAGAGATTGAGATTCCCAAAATTCTTAAAAGAGGAAAGAAAAGGATGGAACAGTTTGGAAAGAAGTATGGAAAGACTTCTCCTTCTATCTCAGTAAGACAAGGAGATGAAATCAAGATATAATATGACATATCTAAAAAGGAAGAGGAAGAGGTAGAAGTAGAATTAGAGCCTCCTAAGAAAAGAAAGAGGCTAATTCTCAAGAAAACACCTAAGGCCTCTACCCCTGTCCTCACTACCAGTGAACCAAGGAGATCAAGAAGAAAGCTCATAGTACCTAAGGAATATGAAGAAGAATAAATCACATTCAAGAAGCCCCCACCTACCTTTGAGAATAAAATTTAAGCCTTAAGAGAAGGTAGTGGTATGAGTTCTCTGAAATCTCTTAATTATGCTTCCACAACGAAGGATGAACAAAAGAAAATTGAGGAAGCAATTGTAGATAAAATGACTAGATGGAAGTATGATCCATCCAAGTTGAAGATTCATATGCCTGGAGACCTATTCAAGGAAGTATCCATCCCCTAGAGCAATGTTGTCTGAACAGAAAATGACATCAGAGAATAGACATTGAGGCAAATTATGCCTACTATGACAAACAAAGAGGTGAAAGAGGCAATGACCAGGTATGAAAGAAATCACACTCCAATGTTCAGAACCTTTTAGGTATTGAATAAGAAGATAAAGGATGTGGTATAGGTAGCTACAAGAATATGGAAGATAGTCTTAGAAATCAAAGAAGAAGACAAGACTGAAGTACCGAGTTTAGAACACAAGGAGAAGACTGATGATGCAGATTTACCTAAGGTAGAATCGATTGAAGCATCCAATGCAGAGAAGATATAAGTAGAGGTAATGGCATCTCTACCACAATCACTAGTTCATGTCATCCTATCTTTGAGCAAAGACAAATCTACTGAATCAACATCAAGACTAGTAGGAACTAAGCACCAGGCTCCACCTACTAGAGAGCCAAGCCTGACCAAGTCACAGAAGGTAACTGTGAACATTCCTTCAGTGAGCATAGATGCTACACTTGATTCAGACCCTATAGTTGGTGCAACAAATTTCAATGAACTATTCCAACTGAATACTGAGGAGAGAACAGTGGAAAAGGTAAGGAAATTGTTCCTTGACCCAATCCTAAGGACAGTGGAAAAGGAAAAGAAACCATCACTGATGATATAAATCTTGAGAAAGAAATTGTGATTCCAAATTGGGATCCATCCAATCTATCAGTAGAGAAAATAGACACACTAGGAGAGCTGTGCAAGAAAAGAGCCACACAACAAAAGCTCTGAGAAGAGAAGAAGAGGAACATAGTGTTGGAAGACATCAAAGGTATATTCCTAGATTCACTAGAAGTAGAAGTAAATGAGAGTGATTCAATTATGGACCAACTTGTATACATAGTCCACAAGTTTAATAAAGATTTAAATGGTCAAGAGAAACTACTGCAGAAGGCAGAAAGAAATTTTGAGAACAAAGTCCTAGAGAATGTTGCAAGAAAGATTGCAATTAACCAAGTCAAGCTAAATGCTCTCATTAGCTCTCTAGAGAATACAGTAAATAATGTTGCTTCATTATTTGTTAAGTTAAGTGATACTTCAAATTTCACATAAATCAAGACAAAGATGACAAAGGTTGATACAGATTTGAAGGAAAGAGCAAATCAGTTGGCACCTAACCCGAGTTCTAGTTCAACTCATTTTTTTAAAATTAAGTATCTAACAAACATGCATGCTGAATTACTAAGGGAAGAAGCAAGGACAAGAGAATCTCTCACAGCCATGCAGAGCCAACTCCTTCCACACATTGATGTTATGTAGAAGCATATAGCTCATGCTAACACTCTCATTCATGACAATAATTTTTCAGTTGCAGAAACTATGATGGAGCTATCAACAGAGTTACAGATAGAGTTACACATCCTGAAGTTGTTGCAGGATAATTGGGACAATACTTTGTCTCAAATTTTAAAGGTACATAGTGATTTCCTATCCTATTTTGGTATTACCATATGGATATATTTTGGAATTTGTGTCAAAAACAAGGGGGAAATAGGATATAGGAAAGATGTATATAGGAAATACATGTACAGAAGATTAGAAGGGTAGTGATATATATAAGTGTTACAAAACTCATTTTGAAAAATGTTTTAAAAAAAAAAAAGAAAGTCAGTTGTAACTGAGTCACAGAGCTAGTGTCAAAACCCGAGCATATGGTAAGGGGGGGTTTTGACTCTGAGCAGTTTTTGAACATGATAAGTGTTTTTGGTCACTAATGCCAAAGGGGGAGATTGATGACCTTATGGAAAGAGATATTGTCAATTAGTTCCAAAATACTTAGTCATCACAGTGTTGACTGAGCCAACAGTATAACCCGAGCAATTACTATGTAACTTGAGCAGTGGCAGTGTCAACCAAGCAGATAGTGGTAATCAGTATTACCCAAGTGATCAGAGTAGCCGAAGTACATAGAGTAGCCTAAGTGACAGAGAATAGTATGTTGCCCGAGTGATAGCATAATGCCCGAGTGCTAGTGTATTGCCAGAATGCATTACTGGACCCGAGTGACAGTTTTGGGCCGACTTAGCTTATATTGTTAATTTTTATTTATCTTATGGAAGCTGACTTACAGTTGAATTTGGTTTGGATAAGGTATAAATATAAAGTACTTTGTTTACCCAAAATGAGAGTAAGTATGTGAATAGATGTGTAAGAGCATGTATGCGAATATGAAGAAGCAGTTTGTTTAAGAAGCTACAATAGTATAAGGAACAACAAAGACTCATCCATCACGGTCAGGTGATTTTTTTATAACATTGGATCTTATTTAGAAAATTAGAGTTGCATTGAAGATTATCTACTGGTTCATTCTAATAGGTCCATCAACAAAATCCTCTAACAAGGTGGACCTACCAGTCCTTTATAAATCTCCTAACAGAGTTGCATTACTTGATTGTATTGTATCAAATCCTTTCACAAGGTGGACCTAACAGTCCTTATTGCTCCTAACAGGGCAGGCCATCAGAAGTGGTCAATTGTAAGCTTTAACATGCTAAATTTATACTGCAGTAATAAATCTTGTGGGTACCATCCCCACCCCAGTTTTACTTTCAATTTGGAAGGTTTCTGAGTAACCAAATATTGTGTCAACTATTGTGGATGTTTTATTGCTTTTCATTTCATGCTTGCAATCATATTAGTTAATCTAATATTGGATTAAAAGAAATAAGTTTTATTGGTTCCTGATTCACCCCCCCCCCTCTCAGTCACATTGACTCAACATATTTCCAACATTAACTTGGAGATAAAAACATTATTAACAACCAGTTAACTCCTTCTTTAGCTCTTGCCAACTAAGTCTTTTTTCATTTTTGAACTTCAGTTCTTTTCGGTGTTTTAACTCTCTGTTAGCTTTGGTCAACACTTCAATTTTCCTCAGGTATCTCCATCGGGGTTGTCTGTCTATCGAGGTTGTCTGTCTATTGGGAATCACTATGAATTTCTTCTTGTCAGTAATGCTTGTGATTCTGCTCATCGGTAATGCTTGTTAGGTTTCTTGCTCGGGCAACACTGTGACTTTCCTCTTGGGTTTCTCTGTCTGTCAAGGTGCACTTCCCATCGGTGTTTGTAGTCACTTAGTGAATACTTATCTTTTATGCATTACTAAAATCATAACCCTTATCTCTCTGGTTCTCTGAAGTATTTGACACTTTGTATATAACCAATCAGATTATATCAAGTTGACATCAATAAAAATACAATACATTAACTGATTTAATGTCTTGCATTAACTTTCTGTAGCTTGGTGATCATCAACTTAACATCTTCAAACATTCAATCAGTTATAGGTCATCACTTGCGAACCAGAAAAAATTAGAAAGATCACTTCAGTGAAGATTTAGAGAATTAGGTTTCCATAAACATATATAAAAAAGAAGCTAGATCCAATGGTGGATTTTAAATGTATGACCCCTAAAACATGATTGTTTTTCTGTAAGAAAATTCAAAATATTAGTTTTTACAGGCTGCAAATGCATCAAACCGCTCACTCCAAATTTACCCATTTGTAGTGGAAACTTTTCCCTATTTTTGGTGGCAAGAACATTCCTCTTCATTCTTGCCTTGATTTTTTTAATTCCATCATCTTTCCCATTTATCTCGTTTCTTCATCTTATTGTTTGGATGGGCAATTGTCTCGGACTAAACTTCGTAAATGTGTTATGAATTAATAGACTTGAGATCTCATCATCCATAAAGTCCTTAAAAGGCTTGATAATAAATGTTTTTATTTAAAAATTATTGGTGGTGTGAGGAGGTTTCCATATCAGGCTATGAAGAGTATGGATGAGAGCATTCAAAAGCAGACATCCCATAAGGTCGGCACCATTGAAATTACTTGGTGCCCACTGCTACTTCATTTTAATAACTCTTGCAGTGAATAATGATCCACCTTTGTACAAGATCCACTTTGATCACTATTTTTAAAACTTGAATCTCTGAAATTGAACCTCTGAACCTTTTAACTTGATTTGAACTCTATTGAATTGTTTAATTGGTCTAAACCACTTTGAACCAATTTGAACCAGTTTGAACCTCTAAAAACCCATCTGAAATAGTTAGAATCTGTTGAAACTGTATGAACCAATCTGAACCTTTTTGAAAAAATTGAACCCGTTGAATCAATTGAACCAGTTCAAAGGGGTTCAAATCCTGTTCTTCTCATTTGCTAGAATTTAACATGAAGATTTAAAGATAACATATTTTTTAAAGTGTGACAAGCTTGTGGGGGAGTTCAATTTTCAAAAAAAAAAATGGGGTACATAAGGGTACTAACACCAGTCAAATTTAGTTGCAGGTGAGCATCAAAAGAGGAAGTCGGCCTATGATCCAAAGATTCATTCTCATTCCCACCATTGAGAATATTTCCATGTTCCAATAGGATTGCAAGGTTTTAAATTTTGCATTGCAAGTACAATCCTGATTGACAACAAGAGTCTAATCAAAATGGTCTCATAGAACACATAGAACTCAAGTAGAGAAGTTATAAAGATACAACTGACTTAGGATTCTTATCAGTTAAGGATATGTGAAATAAGGACACACCCACATGTAAGTGGGACGATTATGATGACAAAGATGAATATCCTTATCATGTCCTTTCGTGTGTTCTATCTCTTCTTAATAGGGATGAAGAACAAAATCCCATATCAACACTATTAAACAAGAAATTCAAGAGTAACAACAAAGGATTTCTGATCAAATAGAGGCTTCAACCTCTTAGAAAAGTTCTGATACAGAAGATCAAGACATGACCGTAGTAGAATTTCTAGGAAGGACCCACCCTGATTGGGGTCAAAGGGAAAACTTTACTTATGTCTTAGTGTTTCAAGAGCATCCTAGGGTAGCTCACAATCCTATATCACCAAAAATATGTTTTGGTTTTATTTGGTTTTAGTAGTAAACTTGGTTGGAGATCTCAGGTGCTCGGTCACTTTGGTGGTAGTTCTCGGTTGGAAGATGTGTTGTTTCACTAATGGGCTCAGTGAATAGACTTGGCGGTGCTTAGTGCTACACTGCTCAGTAGTGTCTGCACTCGGTGGTGTTATGTATTTTGATAGTATTCAGCTCGGTAATGTCTAGCTTAGTGACTATTGGCATTGGTGCTTTACCGAATGGGCTCGGTGGCTTTGCTTGTGCTCGGTACCGACTTGGGGTATTGTATGTTGGAGATCACCGACTGGCTTTTGTGGATTGAGAAGGCATTGGAGATTGCATCCATGATTTGAGGGAGTCATTGGTTCATGTTGAGTTCCAAGGTGTGTGGATTTGATACATTGGTTCTTGTGTGGACCTAAATCAGAGTTGGTGTTTTCTTCTATGTATTTGGTGGTTATTTGTAGCCGACTGGTGCATTTAATATATGTTCATCATAGATTGTAGTGGACGAGTATCATTTAATATTTGTTTGCAAGATGACTTGTGGTTGTTTTGTATAAAAGGTGTATGTGGGTATCATTTTGGGAAGGTAAGAAAAATATTTGATGGAAGACAATAGTAAGTGGGTAAGTCAAAAACTTGTAAGATTGCTTGGTGGCTTGCGAGCACAAGTTCAGATCTGGTTTCTTCCACTTAATTGTAGGGTAAACAGGTGAAGTTGGATCCTGTGAGATCTTGTTGAAATTTTTTATGTATTGACCGTAACCAAGAAGGCCTTATAGCCCGACATGTTGCATTTAATTGAAATTCTGAGATAATATAAGTTGATATTGAAACATCTTTTTGAGTTGTTGTTGTTTCCGATGTGAGTGTTGTTTGGCTGCAAGTTTGGATAGTCCTTTCTTGGACCCTTCAAGCTTGACGACATCAAGTAGTATCAAAGCTAGTTCATTTATTATGGAGCTTAAGGTTTTTGAAGATCTAGAGAGATGCCTATGTGAAGATTGGACCCTAGCGAGATTGCAGATCTTTCTGAGGAGGTGGAAGCAAAGATAACAGAAAGATTTAGATCTAAGATGACGGAAATGAAAAATGAAATCATAGAAGGTATAAAAAATTTTGGATTATAGAGAGGTCCTAGAATAGATGATGGTTCTAAGGAAGCTCCTGAAGACTTTGAAGCTACTGGATCTAGTGGAGATGATAGAGTCAATCGGATGGAGAGATCTGGAGGAGACAAAAATGATCGGTTGCAGAGATCTAAAGTTTGGTTGAGTACAAGTTACTGAATGGAGGTTTCCAAATTTTCAAGTACATTGAGACCCGAGGATCTGATTAATTGGATCAGTGATTTAGAAGACTACTTTGAGTTGGAAGATGTTGAAGATTCACTTCGAGTGAGGTTGGCACAGACTAAGTTGAAAGGGCATGCTTCTTTATGGTGGAAAGAGTTGCAGAGGGACTGGGAAGAAGAAGGTGAGATTAAGATCAATCAATGGAGGTTGATGGTGATAAAGCTAAAGTCTAAGTTCATTCCTGCTGACTATGAACTTGAGTTGTTTAAGAAATTGTAGAATCTAAAACACAAGGAGATGACTATGTAAGATTATATCGAGGAGTTTTACAAGCTAACTATTTGGTCTAAACATAGAGAAATTTCTAAGGAAAAGGTAGTGAGGTATGTTAATGGCCTAAGATGTAATATCCAAGATGAGAATGGTATGTTGAAGATTGACTTTTTGGAGGATGCTTATCAGTATGCATTGAGGTTAGAATATAATTTGAAGAGAAGACATTATGGTAATTCCTGAGGGAGGAGAAGAAAGAATAGTCGGTAAAGGATAAACCAAGGGCTGAGGAAACCAAAACCTATTGAACCAAGGAGAAGAATAGGTAGAGGTGGATTCAGAGGTACCTGTTATAACTATGGTGAAGGACACTGGTCATTTGAATGTCCCCACATAGATAAGGTTGGTAGTCACCAAAATGTTGTGGTGAATGAGGTTACTAAGAATGAAGCTGAGGTAAAGGGTGTGACTCTCTTTCTTAGGAGAACTTTTCTTCCCTCGAAGCAAGTTGATTCTTGTAAGAGGAAGAACTTGTTCAGGACTGTGTGCAAGTTTGGTGGTAAATGTTGTAAGGTGATTGTTGATGGAGGAAGTACTAACAACCTAGTTGCCAAGGAGATGGTTTAGAAACTTGGTTTGAAAAGGTTGAGGTTTCCTTGTCCTTATAGGATAAGTCAGTTATAATTTGGTCATGTAGTAGAGGTGAAAGAATAGTAAATGGTAAGTATTTACATTGGTTCTTGTAGAGATGAAGCATTATGTGGCATTATGGAGATGAGTTATTGTCATGTTTTACTTGGGAGACCTTGGTAGTATGATAGAGAGGTTATTCATGGCTATAAAAGAAATTTAATTACTATCCTAAAAGATGGACAAGAGTCTATTTTTATTCCTTAGAAGGATGAAGGAAACAGAAGGAGGAACTTGAGCATTGGTAGAAGATCTGAGATGGCTGGAGGGGTTGGTGCAGACATTCAGATTCAAGGATTTGAAGGTACATTAGAGGGTACTAGTAAGAGGAAGTAGAAGAAGAACCGAGGGAAGAGTGTGTCAGTTGAGGATTTGGAGGACATGTATATCAAGAACCAGTTTGGGATCTATGTGTTGAATCCCATAAGATGTTCATTGAGCTGCTAAGAACATCTTTTTCGCATTTGGAGTGTTTGATGCAGGAGCATCCTAGGGTAGTTGACAATCCTATATCACCAAAAATATGTTTTGGTTTGATTTGGTTTTAGAAGTAAACTCAGTTGGAGACCTAAGGTTCTCGGTTACTTTGGTGGTAGTTCTCAGTTGAAAGATGTGTTATTTCACTGATGGACTCGGTGACTAGACTTGGTGGTGCTTGGTGCTACACTGCTTGGTAGTGTCTACACTTGGTGGTGTTCTATGTTTTGGTGCTATTTGGATTAGTAATGTCTGGCTTGATGACTATCGGCATCGATGCTTTACCAAATGGGCTTTGTGGCTTTGCTTGTGCTCGGTACCGACTAGGGGTCTCGGTTGTTGGAGTTCACCGACTGGCTTTTGTGGATTGAGAAGGCATTGGAGATTACATCTATGATTTGAGGGGGTCATTAGGTCATGCTGAGTTCTGAGGCGTGTAGATTTGATGCATTAGATCTTGTTTGGACCTAAATCTGAGTTAGTGTTTTCTTCTATGTATTTGGTGGTTATTTGAAGCCGACTGGTGCATTTAATATATGTTCATCATAGATTGTAGTGGTCGACTGTCATTTAATATTTGTTTGCAAGCTGAATTGTAGTTGTGTTTTATAAAAGGTGTATGTGGGTATCATTTAGGGAAGGTATTAAAAAGAGTTGATATCAGACAGTAGTATGTGGGTAAGATAGAAACTTGTAAGATTGCTTGGTGGCTTGCAAGCACAAGTTCAGATTTGGTTTCTTCCACTTAGCTGTAGGGTAAACTGGTGAAGTTGAATCCTGTGAGATCTTGTTGAAATTATTTATGTATTGGTCATAACTAGGAAGGCCTTATAGCCTGACATGTTGAATATAATTGAAATTATGAGATAATATAAGTTGGTATTGATACATCTTTTTGAGTTGTTGATATTGATACATCTTTTCCTCTAAGCTTGACTACATCACTTAGACCTGGTGGACCAAGATGAAATAGACTCTCATGAGTATGAATTTGAAATTCCATTTGAAGAAAATCTAGATAAAGAGGTTGAAAAGTGTAGCTATACATAACCAAACTCGAGCTAGGTGAAATCTCAAGGATTAGGTCGGACAAGTTAGATCCTCAAATCCCTGACATGGGCTTCGATAATATCATTAGGACCCTTACTGATTCAAACACATCTATATAGAGTAATAATTTAGTACTCTACTTAATAGTCCAAGTATATGATGAACATGTCGTAAACACCTTGGAACCTGTTGAATCCTTGTCACTCATGCATCTTGAACTCATTGTTTGGGATTTGAGAGAACAACCCATGAACATGCCTACATTTCCCAATGAATATGCTTTATCATATCATCTTAACATTGTTGAACCAGTCACCTCTTCCACCAATGAACCAAGCATGAACATGACTGAAGAAGATATCAAGTATCTCGTAAAAAAATTATGAAAAGAAACAAACATTCTAAAGGCGAAAACCAAATTGTGGTAGTTTCATAACAGAAAATAGTAAAAACAAAAGATGTATCCAATAGTGAAAACCTCTCTGACGTGTTGAAGGATGGGGTACTTGATATCTTGTCGAGTCACTTCCAAGAGTGATCATTAATGTTGATAGAACCAATACAACTGAAGAATATTAGAATGGAAGAGCATCCACATAGAATCCATCTGTATCATTGTCAGCAGAGGAGTTCAAATATTTCACTCAATTCTTTAAAGAAAAAAGTTCAAATTTGCATGGACCTACTCAAATATATTAGGGTTGGATCCAGATCTCATAATGCACCATCTCTCAATTACACCTGGAGTTAAATCGGTTAAAGAAAAACTTAGAAAGATGCACCCTCATGTTGTTCTACTAATAAAAACTAAGTTGGAAAAATTTCTCAAAGCTGGATTCATCAGAGCAATTAACTATGTAGAATGGATCTTGAATATTGTGCATGTATCAAAACTAGATAAGTCTATCTGAGTATGCACTAACTTAAGATATATTAACAGTGCACTGTCCCAAAGATGATTCCCTTTTTCCAATATCGACATGATTTTTGATATGAAAGTCAGATACAAAATGTACTCATTAATGGATGGCTTGTTTGGGTACAACCAAATAAAAATATCTCCTAAAGACCAGGAGAAAACATCATTCACATTTCCCTAGAGTACCTTCTATTGGAACTTCATGCTATTCAGTTTGAAGAACGTGGGTGCTACATACAAGAGAGTTGTAACAACCATCTTCCATGACATGATACACAAAAACATGGAAGACTATGTGGATGATAAAATAGTGAAAACCATGAAAATATCTACACATCTGCAAGATTTGGGCAAGATCCTAGACAAAACAGAATAGTTCAAACTAAGATTGAACGCAAAGAAATGTGCATTTGGGGTGACATCTAGAAAACTATTAGGATACATTATCTCAGCAAAGGGGATTGAGGTGGATCTCACAAAAGTAAAAGCAATCATGGAGATGCAACCACTAAAGAACATCAGCCAAGTAAGAACACTCCAAGGAAGGATTCAATCAACCAAAATATTCATCTCACAGTTGGTTGATAAGGCACAAACTTTTACAAAAAATATATGCAAAGGAGTGACGTATCAATGAGATGAAACATGTGACAATAAATTTAACCAAATCAAAGAATATCTGTAAAATCTACTAGGCTTAATGTCTCCTATATAGGGTAAGCGATTAATTCTATACATCTAAGTTATTGCAACATCATTGGGGGCACTCCTTGCACAACATGATGATAATAAGAGAGAACGATCTATTTACTAAATCAATAGAACTTTGGTCTCGTATGAGATGAACTAATCAAAGATCGAGAAGGCTTGTTTGGCAGTTGTGTTTGCATCACAAAAACTGAGGTATTATATGTTGGCACACTCTATAAAATTGGTTGCAAAGATTGATCCATTGAAATACCTTCTGAGAAAAGATACCTTGACTGCAGATTATCTAAATGAGCCATGATCCTCAGTGAGTTTGACATTGAGTATGTTGAACGAAAGGATATCAAAGGACAAGCCATTGCAGATCAATTGGTTGATGCCCCAATATGAGATGATCAACCTATCAACATGGATTTTCTAGATGGGTCCATTATGCACCTAACTCATAGAGCCTGGAAGATGTTCTTTGATGATTCTTTCACTCAACAAGGCTTAGGTACAGGTGTTTTATTTATCACTCCTTGGAGCTACTCTATCCCTAAGGTGTACAAGATCGGGCTCCCTTGTACAAACAACATTGTTGGATATGAAGCTTTAGTCAATGGAATGAAATTGGGTATTGAATGGAACATTTTCAAATTGCATATTCATAATGACTCTCAACTAGTGATCAACCAAATCAATGATGTATATCAAACAAGGGATGATAAACTCATACCTTACAAAAAATGGTTGATTTTAAGTATTGCACTTTCATCACATCCCAACAAATTCCAAGGATAGAAAACAAAGTTGTTGATGTAATGGTTTACACTGGCCTCCTTACCACAACAAGGAGAAGACTTTGTTATGAGTTCCTAGTGGAAGAGCTTCATTACCTAGCATACAAGTCCTCTGACTCCCAGATGATATGTTCTATCATAGGAAAAGAATCATCCCACTACCAACATGTTTATGCTTACCTATGGCATTAGGTCATCCCTGATGAGCTAACCCACAATGAAAAATGACACTTGATCTGCAATGCCTCATGGTATGTTCTCATATAAAATGATTTGTATAGGCGAGAACTAGATGGTACTTTTCTTAGGTGTCTAGAAAAGGAAGAGGCTGAATGTGTGTTAGGAAAGGTCCACAATGATATTTGTGGTTCTCATTCTAATGATCTAACTCTAGCTCAAAAACTACTGAGAGCTAGCTACTATTGGCCAAACATTGAGAAAGAAGCAATAAGGTACTCCTAAACTTGTAAGAAATGTCAGTTGCATGGAAATATTATACATGCTCCAACCCAGGAGCTTATTCCTATCATCACACATTGGCCCTTTCAACAATGGGAATTTGACCTCATCGGCCAGATATATCCGTCCTCTTCAAACAAACATAAGTTCATAATAATAGCCACAAAATACTTCACTAATTGAGTTGAAGAAGTCTCACTCACAAAATAAACATGAAAATAGGTGGCCCTATTCATTTTGAACAACATAATCTGTCAATATGGTATCCCTTCATCCATTACAACTAATAATGGAGGGCAATTCAAGAAAAAAGATATAAAGGAACTTTGTGCTAAGTTCAAAATCAAGAAACACTATTCTTCTATCTATTATCCACAAGGAAATGGGAAGGATGAGGCCTCAAATAAGAATCTGTTGAAAATATAGCATCACACTGTAAATAAGTCAGGAAAGGATTGGCATATGTAGATCAATCCTACAGTATGGGCCTACAAAACAAGTATTAGAACACCTATTGGAGAAACACCCTTTGCTCTAGTATATGGAACAGAAGTAGTCCTACCCATAGAGGTAGAGATCCCATCTTTGAGGTTTTCTTTACATAGGCTAATAATAGATGAAGACCGTAGAGTCTTGGAGCAAGACTACAAGAGCTAGAACTATTGGATGAGCGTCGACAAGTGGCATTTGATCATCTCAGAGCATATTAGAAGAGAATGTCAAGAAGATATAATAAAAAGGTCAAACCTGAGAGATTCAGGTTGGTGGCCTGGTGTTGATTGAAAATCCCTACAAGTAGTCACATTGAGAACAAAAGGGGAAGTTCGAACCTAACTGGGTGGGTCCCTACATCATTACTACAACATTTAGCTTTGGAGCCTATCAGCTCTCTATGCCAGAAGGAGAACAACTCTAAGAGCCCATCAACACTCTCCACCTGATAAATTCTACACCTGAGTATTATCGATATCCAGCAGTATGTACATACCTATATTATCCTAAAAAAAAGACAGAAAAGTGAAAAATGTCTTGAAGAAAAGCTAAAAATAAAAAAGGTCCTGAAACGATTATCATCCCAGTGAAAACCTAGCAATAGGTACCATGATGAAACAACAAAAAAAGATAAAAAGGAGAAAAATACAAAAAAAAATTGAAAAAAAAAGAGAAAAAAGTGTCACAGTGAAAACCTAGTAAACAGGCGCCTTGGTAGAAAAAATAGAATCTCTACCAAGTAGGTGAAAACCTATTAAATAGGTGTCTCTTGTACTCAAGAGTGTTGGAAAGTGGTTCATTCAGGAATGTTCTAGAGAAATTTAGGGTTGTCATTTATGGAAAAACATCTCATATGGATGGTCGCTTGGTGTCAAACACATTTTTGGAGTTATAGCTTGCAAAATGACTAAGTCCATAAAGCAGAATTATAGAGTATAGCAGTATAGTTTTGGTCAGCGAACATAGTATATGACAAATAAAGATATGTGAGCTTAAGAGAAGCTATTTTGGGATGTATATGACCTTCGGTTAAGGTCACTTATGTTTTGGTGTTGATCATAGTAAGTTATAGTATGTTGAAGACAAGCGAAGATAGAGTAATAGTTATACAGGATAGATGAAAGGTTGTGATGATTAAGGGAGTATAATGTGGATTCCAAACGTGCTATGTTGGATTTGAATTAAGGATTACCTATGTTTTGTTAGTGTATGATTTCTGACTTGGTATTTACCTTTTGTATAAGTGTTAACTCTATTTTTTTATGCATTGGAAGCCGATTGGACATATAATGATGTATATATAGGAAGAGATTTTTGTGAAGTAAAGTATGAATGTGATGAAATGAATGGATGTGAATAGATGAATGCATTGTGATGTCAGAATCAGACAGATGGTGATGCAAGCTACAACTAGAACTACCTAAGCATAACAGATGATTTTATTGCTCACTATTGAGAAATCATTGCAACATAATCATATTTATGATTGTATGAGCAGTGAGCTAAGTATACCTGTAATAGGGTTTTTGTATTCCTCTAACAAGGAAATGTGTTAATGTAATAATAAAATCCTAATAGGATTAGGTCTCCTAAAAGGGACATAATAATTTTAGTACATATTTGTGGGTACCATCCCCATTGGGGTTTTCCCTTGGACAAGGTTTCATCAACAACAAATTCACGATGTTATGAGTTGTGTGTTTTATGTTTATGTTCTTTTCATTTCATCAATTGTCTAGTTAATTTGGAATTTACTAAGTTTAAGTTTAAAGTGTTGTAACATTGATTCACCCCCCCCCCCCCCCCCCCTCTAAGTATTACTTAATCCTAACAATTGGCATCAGAGCATTTGGCCCCTGGAGAGAGCTTAACAACTTAAGGGAGATCAAGATGGATTCTGAAAGTTTGGAAGAAAACTTTGAAGCATCAATTGAATACCTTGATAAGGCTAAAGTAAAGAATAGTGACTTGAGATTAAAATTGAGAAGAGCTAAGGGTTTCATCAAGAAACTAAAGGAACAACTTGAACTATCCAAGAGTCAGAGAGAATATCTTATGGATAAGATAAAAGAGGATTCAGACAATGATACTTCAGATCAAATAAAACAACTTGAATAAGAGAAAGATACTTTGAAGCTTGATCATGAAACTAATCCCCTTCAGATGACTAAAGAGATTAAACAGGTAAAGGATGATAGAAACAAAACTGAAGAAACCTTAAAAGATACAAATATTTAGATGGGACAAATGAATATTGAACTTGATCACTACAAGAACAAGTATTTGGAATTAGAGAAATATACTCAGATCATAAAAGCAGAACTTATTGAGGCAAAGAAACATATTGAAAAACTTGATTCAAGTAGTGAGAAGATTGATGAGCAGAGAGATAGACATAAACCTAAAGGAGACATTACTAGAGTTGGCTTCAATGAAGTTGAATGTTTAAAGACTCGGGAAGCAAAATCAAAAGTAAAGACTGATGGAGAAAGACCTACTCTTGAAGAACCTAAAGATTAGAACAAACCTTTTAGAGGTAGATGTTTTGGATGCAACAATATTGGACACATGAAGAGAGACTGCAAAGGTAAATATCCTTACAAACCCTTTTCAGGATATTGTTTTAATTGTAATGCATTTGGACACAATAAGGTAGAATGCAGGAAACCTAATCAATCAAGAATCAAGAAAGATTACAATAGGGAAGGAACATCAGCTAAGATCACATGTTACAAGTGTAATAACTTTGGGCACATTGCAAAGTGTTGTAAGGTTTAGGTTAATCATAACAAACCACATCCTAGATGCTACAAATATCATAATCTAGAACACATAAAGAATTTTTGTAGATACAATAAACCTAAGAACAAAAGTGGTCCTCCATCTATAAATACAAAGAAGAGTACTGGTGATGTTAAGAGTATTGCAGAAGAATTTAACAGTCACTTCAGAAAAGAAGATCTAAATAGTGGTAAGGTATGGAAAGTAAAGGAATCAAATGAGGAAATGGTTTAGGGAGAGTAAGTATATGCTACTGATTCTTCACTTGATGCAAACATTTCTAGATCAACCTAGATGGCCAAGCATGGCCTTAGGGGGAGCATTAGAAGGAAATATCATAAATCTATCCAGCCCCTCATTCTGAGGAATAAGCTCTTGAAAGCCTAGAGAGAGTATGTGGAGATATTATGGATCTTATATCTATGATTGCATAGCCTTAAAAATCTATATCCTGTGATTGCTAGATTGTTAATCAATTGGATTATGTGTAGAGATGAGTTTATTTGAAACAGTGTCATTTATTTACACATCGAAGTATAAGGTAAATCAAAATAAATTTTCTGAACATCATTCGAAGAAAAGAGCCTAAGGAGAATAGGGATTTGAGCTGAGAGAAGCAAAGAAGCAAGTTTTTTAAGCGTTTGATCGAAGCTAAAATTCATAGAATCGACAAATAAAAGGTATTTAGAACATTTGCAAAGCTTTGGCTATGGATACTTTGTTGATTTTCGATGTTGCCGAAAGGCCTAGGTATAAATTCAAGAAACACCCTTTTAAATCAACTAAAGATGATCCCAAAGGTGTATTTTCACAAACAATGTATGACGTTCTACATGTAGAAAACATTAGGGCTTACATTCAATGTAAGTATGAGTCTCTAGGAGACTTTGAGATTTGTAAAGAGATGAAGGACATGATTAGAGTAGATAGTAAGATAAAAGTCGAGTTCGCACATCTTGAGAACCTTGTTATAATGCAAATAACTAAACTCTAAAAATTTGACGAAGAGGAATGGATTAAGATCATTATGAGAAGAGTTCACAACCAATTCATTTTACTTGGAGATCAGCCACTGAATATTTTCAATGAATTAATTCATGCTATAACAGGTTTGTATAACTCTGGTACAATCCCTGTCGTAGAGAAGAAAACAAAGAAATAGGTGGAAACCCTAACGCATTCATGATGGGATAAGAGAGAGATGACCATTAACGACATTTTTCAGAAAGATGTTAGATTGATTTCAATGATTCTTGGATATAAAATACCTTACAATAGTCAACCTAACTCAATATCAGTGGGAGTGATCATGATGGCATATATAATGGTGAAATAAAATATTAAGTATAACCTTTGTGAAGTACTTGAACATTAGTTTTTGAAGAATGTGAGGAAAATCAAGAAGGATAAGTCAAGGCATTCAAGTTTGGGTCTCTACTGATACACATGTATATTCATATTGTTCATAGTTTTCCTGGTATGTTTCATAGAGCTTGGAAGGACAACGAACCCACTGGAATTATGATCACACAAAGCTATAGAAGACAAAACAATACATGAGTTGATGGTGAATTATTTGGGATGATCAAAATATTGCAGAGACTGATGAAGGAAAGAATAAGGATCCCTGAGGCATTAGTAGAAAATGCAAGGATGCAATTTGTTTCATGGTTGAAATTGATTATGTTTGCTTTGAGGCAGTACAACCTAGGATGAAGTGGTGTTATCCTCTGGGATATGAAGTCAGTTCTAAGGTCTTGACCATGAAATTAGAACATATTCTATCCTCATAAATTGATCCATCTGAAGAAAGATGGGGTACCTATGAAGAGATGTCTACAAAGATAAGGGAAGAGGAGACTCGAGCTGCAAGAAAGAGAAAAGTAGAAAATGTGGTAGATGATCTAGTAGCCAAGTCTGGTATAAAAAAGGAGGAGATGAAAGAGGTAAGAAAGAAGATGATAGAAAATGCTTCTAGATTGGCGAGCACTTCTATTGAATCCCTTCCACCTCCAAAAGTTGAGAAGGTTATCAGTACACCCCCTACTATGATTAATATACCTACTACACTTACACCACCTAAGAGAACATTGTAAGAAGAAAAACCAAAGGAATTGCCTAGAAGGAACACAAGATCCACCAAATAGGACTCTCTGCGTAAGAGACAGAGGATAGAATTTGAAAAGAAGAAGGGAGAAGAGAAGAAAGTTAAAGAAAAGAGATCGGATGTGAAACAAATCTAGAAGCCTGATATAAAAATACTAGTGAAGATGATAATTGAGCAAGACAATATTAACAACTTGACCAGATACTATGAGAGGTATGATGCATCTGATAAAATTTTGATTGAAGACATGGTAATAAATCATTTACTTGCTTTCAAGAAGAACTTGTTAGAATTAGAAGACAGTATAGCAAAGGAAATTTATGAGAAATTAGAAATAAGGAAATAGTTAGGATAGATAGAAGATGAATCAATCTGAGTACAAGCAGATGAAGTTATGTTACCTGCTATTTTAGTAAAATAAATGGAAAATATATTAAATGCTTTGAAACCTTTGTTGCAAACCAAGTCAAGATTGGTGAAGATAATGGGGAGAAAGTATAACAAAGTTATTGAGGTAACATAGAAGGCAGTTGATAAGGTTTTAATGGGAACTGAACCTGAGAAGTCCTCACCTCCCAAGGCTACTAAGCCTAATATTCTAAAAGGTGAGTCATCAAGAATAGCTTACGCAAACCTTGGTACATCAAATGATGAAGACAATAGCCATTTTGTTAGTACTGTGAAGCAACCAAATTTCTTTGTTTCTGATGTGCCTGTGTCTTTGGACATGTCATAGGATGTTAATGATCCTTTTGAGAAGAATACTGAAATTGATGGAGGAAGCATTGATCTAACAATGACAGAGAAAGAAGAGCAGAAAGTGAGCAAAGCTGAAATAGCAAAGGAAGAAATAGATAAAGTTGAAGTGAAACAAGAAACTCATGCATATGTTTCTTCATCTTTATTGTTGGTAAGTGCAGATAGAACTCTGAACACTGATGTCGAGAGTATGGATGAGGATGAGTTGATGAAGTTATCCTTCATCACATTTGCAAAAGCGAAGGATAGATCTGAGCATAAAGGTGAGAAGAAGTCAAGAGTAATGGAAAGAGTATTTGATATCTTCAAAAAACTCCTACCTATACCTCTTTCTTTCCAATCAAAGGACAATGAAAAGAATTTGAACAAGGTACTGGATGACTTTGACAATCATTATGAGTCCTTAGAGATGATCGCTAAAAAAAGGCAAAGAAGAAGTACCTTGCGAAGAAGTTGGAGGTAGTATGCAAGACTATTTATTGGGACTTAGGTATACTGAGAAAAACCAATGGAAAAAATTTATACAGTTACTATATAAATCCTATCACACACATTAAGAACATTGAGGATATAATGGCAAAGGAAAAACAAACTCTGGAAAAGTTGATGAATATTTGTGAGACCTCCTCACATACCATATTGGAGTTAGACAGATAAGTGTCAAGGATATTGGATAAATTGGGTGTTTTGGATACAGAGAAAGAGAGATTTGTGGGAAGATTTGATATGCTGAAGAGTTTAATTACTCATAAGTTATCAATTATTGAGATCCACCTTTCAGACATGAAGAAAACAGAGTAGGCCCTCACTGGTTTCATGCCTACTGAGCTAAAGGCAATAGGGATATCCTCTTTTGCACTAAATGGACTGTTTCATGTGATTCAGATACTAGTAAAGACTTGGTTAGAGGAAGGGACGATCTTGGAAAGTTCATTCCAAGATGTGCTAAAGATGGTATAAACTTATTGGTAAGAAATTTTGTTATTCCACATTTTTTTTTACATTTTCCATTGATTTCAAAGGGGAGAAGAGAAGATATGAAAAATGTACATATAAGAGATAGAGTAATATGTAAAGGAATTATAGAAGAACAATGTATATTCTTTTTGGTATTGACACTTAGTCATGTTTTGCTAAGTGTTGCCATAAATTCCAAAGGGAGAGATTGTTGGCAAGTGGTTCATTCAGGAATGTTTTGGAACACTTTAGGGTTTTCATTTATGGAAACACATCTCGTATGGATGGTTGCTTGGTGTCAAACACAATTTTGGAGTTATAGCTTGCAAAATGACTAAGTCTAGAAAGAAGAATTAAAGAGTATAGAAGTATAGTTTTGGTCAGAGAACACAGTATATGACAAATGAAGACATGTCAGCTTAAGAGAAGATATTTTGGGATGTATATAACCTTTAGTTAAGGTCTCTTATGTTTTGGTGTTGATCACAGTAAGTTACAGTATGTTAAAGACATGCGAAGACAGAGTAACAATTATACAAGACATATGAAAGGTTGCGATGATTAAGGGAGTATAATGCAGAGTCCAAACGTGCTATGTTGGATTTAGATTGAGGATTACTTATGTTTTGTTAGTGTATGATCTCCAAATTGGTATTTACCTTTTGTATAAGTGTTAACTCTATTTTGTAATGCATTGGAAGCTGACTGGACATATAATGATGTATATATAAGAAGAGATTTTTTTGAAGTGAAGTATGAATGTGATGGAATGAATGGATGTGAATAGATGAAATCATTGTGATGTCAGAATTAGATAGATGGTGATGTGACCTACAACTGGAACTACCTATGCATAATAGATGATTGTATTGTTCACTATTGAGAAATCATTGTAACAGAATAATATTTTCTGATTGTATGAGCAATGAGCTCAGTATACCTTTAATAGGGTTTTTGTATTCCTCTAACAAGGAAATATGCTAATGTAATAATCAGCTCCTAACATGGATAGGTCTCCTAACAAGGACATAATACTTTTAGTACATATTTGTGGGTACCATCCCCACCAGGGTTTTCCCTTGGCCATGGTTTCCTCGACAAAAAATTCATGGTGTTATCAGTTGTGTATTTTATGTTTGCGGTCTTTTCATTTAATCAATTATTTGGTTAAGTTGGAATTTACTAAGTTTAAGTTTAAAGTGTTGTAATAATGATTCACCCTCCTCTCAGTATTACTTAATCCTAACAAAGTGCTCCATCTATCAACACACATCTTGGCATCCTTCATGCTTTCCTATTATTTACTTTAGATTTTACATAGATTTTAGTCACTTTCGTGACACATTGGTTCTTCTAAGAACCCTCATAAATTGAAACCGATCAGAGTCATAGTTTGGGGGAGATCGAATCGGCTTTGTCCTAGCAGTCTAATCCAAGTTAGTCATCTTGAATTGGATTTTGTTACTAGGGGGAAAGCTTTCCAATTTGATCAATCTGGTGAACAAAACCAGAGTCAGAATCTTAGTCATTCTTGAAGGACAGTTTGCCATTGACACAACGGTGTTTCTCAACAATCTAATCAACATTGTTTCTTAACACTGCTTATTTGGACACATTTGTATTTCTCAACACACATTGGATAACACATGATGAACCCTAATATTGGTTTAATAACACTCAAGAACACAATTGCATTTATCAACACTATACACTCACAAGCACGATAGTGTTTCTCGACACCCTACACAGACAAACATAAAATGCTCACAAAATTGTTGAAGATATGCTAAACATTTTCTTGGTTGTTGTGTGTTATCAATGCTTTTCACTCATATTTTCTTTGATTTCTTCTTGTTGGTGTGGTCTTGATGATCCTGCAACATCAAATTAAATTGGGTGTTTGTTAGAAGAGCATCTACATTAAGGTGGAAAAGCCTCACATACCTCGACTCTATTTACTTGCATTCCAAGGCAAGGTCAGAACTATCTCCTTAACGATTATTAATCTATTTTTTTACGCAAGATCACACACATGGCTATCTCAACTTTGTATGCCTCGATACTGGTGTACCCTTGCAACATCAACTGGTAACAATGTTTAGGTCATCTTGGCTTTAATGGCTCGATGATTACATTGGTTTCCCACATTTGATCCGATGAAATTCATACTCATATCCTTATGGTCCCAGTGGCACTAGTAAGGCTTGTATCGAATCTGATGTCCCAAATGCTCAGTGATGAAAATAGAAAGCAAAAATCCATCGACTAAGTCCTAGGTTGCATTCATGTTAACTCTTGCATTCCATATCGATATCATGATAGCATTGTAACATTCTCTCTAGTAAAAAGTAAGTCCTAATTATGTAGCAATCTTGAATCTATTTTCGAGATCGAAATTGAAATTTGAGATCATTTTAGTTGTCAAAATCATAGTTTAACTTTTTTCAGTCAATCGTAGTTGACCGCTTGCGTAATAAATCTTTTGAAACTTCAAACAAATATGAATTTTGTCCTCAAAGCAATCAATGTGCCAAAAGTTTGGTCAAACCTATCAAAAGTTTGGTCAAACTTGGTCAAAAGGACCTAAAACAAGTGCATAATGTATGATAAACGCTTACAACCTCATCAAACTACAATCAGTCTCCTCCTACATAATTTTATCAATAGAATTACTTCTGATCACTAGGGCACCTTGCCATATTTCAATTTTTCTCCCAAGGGGGCATGATCATGACATCAACACAGAAGGAAAAGATGGAGGTTGCAAATGATAAAAATAAGCATGAAGAGGATGTTTGGGTAGTGAAAGAGCATGAGGAGGTAGAGGATGCTACAGGTGAGATTTGGTAGCGGTGGTCATTTTGTATTGGGTAAGATCCCACGAAGATGGAAATTGAGGAGAGTACATTTGGCAGGGAAGGACACCTCATGGTGGAAGAGGTTCCATGTGTGTGAAGAGGAGATCAAAAAACATTTGGCAGAGGAGGATGAAAAGTTTCCTACCTAAGTGTTGGAAGAGGCGGAGGAAGAAACTACCTCTAGCTACATCAACAATAGAGTTTGTTGTAGGATGTTTACAACTCAAAAGGGTATTTATACTACCTAACTCCATTTTTTGAGTTCTACTCACAATTTTTTCCTACCCAACATGTTTGATGCAGGAGCATCCCAAGAATAACGATGATCGACATCCACAAATTGTTTTTGTTTATTGTCTTCAGTTTAATTTTGGCTTGCTTTGGTTTTGTAGTCTCAATGTCTCTCATTCAACTTGTAAAACCTCAAATATGACCAGCGGGAGTGAAAGGGAAATTTAATATTAATTTGTTATTCAAAAGAATGGTGTGGTAGATATGAATACAAAAATTGAAGCATAAGGAGTTGTGCTAATAGAACTGGTAGGTTGTTTATAAAAAATAAAAAAGGGCCCACTAATATCATGCTAGATATGTATTGAGTATTGAAGGTTTAAAATTGTGTTTAAATAGTCATCCAATCACAATGAAGATTGCAAATGGTTGGTGAAAAACTAGATTGAGACATATATGCAAATATACAAGCATCTACTAGACACATGAATTATTTGTCAAAGTGTCTCAAAGAAATGTCTATGATTGTAGGATGGATTGAAATGGAGGCATTAATTTAGCAGATGTAAAGCCAACCTCTGTGAAGTTTGAACACGGTATTGATGCTCATAAATGCATAATGTTAGAATGCCTTGGAGCCCGTATAAAAGGTTCAAATAAAATAAACATGTCCAAATAGGGAGCTTCCAAAATCTTGGACTATTTTTCCATAAAGGAATGTGGTGTCATCACCATCTATGCCAAGATAAAAATCCTATTGAAGTAACTCATACATGGAATTTTTTCATTTCAAGAAGACCATTTAGAAAATATAAACATGAGAATATGCATTAAATAGAAGCTAAAGCACCTTGGGGTTCATCGATATAAGTAGAAAAGACACAGACTTATAGAGAAATCACATCTGGCTTAATAAAGGGAAAGTATGATTGAGATTAGGGAGAGTGCATATATATTTATGGGAAAAAGAGGATTGTGTAGTTGGAAGACATGGTCTGCACTTTAGGAAGCTACAAATAGGGTATGATTCTACATCAAAGATTGAGATGGTGTGCGTGTTTTGAGTTTAGAGGAGAGATTCATTGTTTGGTGAGGGGTGTGAGCATTGTGTGTGTGTGTGTAAACACACACACACACACACACATATATTTGTGTGTGTGTGTGTATATATGTATATATACACATGTAATACACACACACATATATGTGTGTGTATATATATGTATATATATAACACACAGACACACACACATATATATTGATGCAAGAGCATCTTGGATTTGATCGGTAACTTCTTTGCAGAGTTCTTGCAGTGTTGCTCGGTTGTTGTGTGGATCAAGGGGCTCGGTCGCTGAAGGGACTCAGTTGTTGAAGGGCTCGGTCGATGGAGGAGCTCGGTCGCTGAAGGGCTTGACACATACTAGTTCTCAACTTTAGTGTTGCTCAACATGTGTTGCCTAAGGGCCTCAAAAACTTCTAGTACTTGACAATTTGGATTATCGACTGGTGTTTTGGCAGATCTGGGAGGTAGATTGTAGGTAGAGGAGATCAAATCTAAGGATCTGAGAATTGAATCTAAATTTTGTGGAAGATAACTTGGTGGGATAGTGGCATGTTGGCTTAGGAAACAAGAAGGTTTCTTGGTGGCTTGTGAGCATAAGTTTAGATCTTGTTGGAGGGTTCTTACCAGGTTGTTGTGTGGTGTGTCACAAATCTGGACTAGTTAGGAGGTGATATGAAACTTGCAGAATATTTGTGCTAGATCTTGGTTTTACATCTTTGTAATTGGTCGTAACTAGAAATACCTTACAGCCCAGCATGTTGAATGTAATTGTTGTTTATGGAAATAAATCTCATTGTTGATTGTATTTATGTGTTGTTGGTTGTTTCCGCTATGTTGTTTCTTTGGGATGCTAGTTTGGATAGTTTAGTCTTGGAACCTATGACCCACATCTTGTCAGGTGGTATCAGAGCTTTCTTTTGGCATCAAAGTGTGGGGCACACTTTTTTATTTACATGGGGAGTCTAATGCAAGAGCATCTTAGATTTGATCAGTAACTGATTTGCAAAGTTCTTGCAGTGTTTCTCGGTTGTTGTGTGGATTGAGGAGATTGGTCACTGAAGGGACTTGGTCATTGAAGGGCTCGGTTATTGGAGGGGCTCGGTCACTAAAGGCCTTAGCACATACTAGTGCTTGACTTTGGTGTTGATCAACATGTGTTGGCAGAGGGGCTCGACAACTTCTAGTGCTCAAAATTTTTCCTTGCCGAATGGTGTTCTGGAGGATCTGGGATGTAGATTGTAGGTAGAGGAGATCAGATCTGAGGATTTGAGTACTGGATCTAAATTTGGTGGAAGATACCTTGGTGGGCTAGTAGCATGTTTGTGTAGGAAACAAGAAGGTTGCTTGGTGGCTTGCAAGCACAAGTTTAGATCTTGCTGGAGGGTTCCTACCAGATTGTTGTGTGGTGTGTCACAGATCTGGACTACTTAAGAGGTGATCTGAAACTTGTAGAAGATTTGTGCTAGATCTTGGATTTACATCTTTATAATTGGTCGTAACCGGGAAGGCCTTACAGCCTGGTATGTTGAATGTAATTGTTGTTTATGAAAATAGATCTCATTATTGATTGTATTTCTGTGTTGTTGATTGTATTT
>MU227202.1:1619520-1654205 GCA_018584345.1 Thuja plicata
AAAAGATTGAAAAGTAAGAAAAAATGAGCATTCAACACAAGGAAAAAGTGCACCATTAAGGCCCGAATTCTAACTTTCCTGTGGAAACATTACAACCTGTCCATTTAATCATTGGCTCCTTTTGGTTTATCTAAATTGCTTTTGGCTTGTAAATCTTCTTTCTCAGAAAAATCTTAATTAAATGTGTGCGGAAAAAATAATGCACCAACTGAGAGGCCAATTAAAACCTCAAGGGATACATGATTCCCTTCAACCACCTCACGTTGCTAGCTAGTAGTGCTAGGGAGATTAGACACGAAAATTAAGATTCAAGCTTCTTAAAATGATGATCTGAATACATAAGTGAAGATTAAATTGATTGAGTCTTGATTAGATGTTTGTGTGTGTGTGTGTGTGTGTGTCCAAGTGTATTTAGATTGATTAAATATGAATTACATAGCCAAACATATTTCTCAAGATATTTTGATTACAAGAATTAAAAGAACTAACAATGAGGATCAAAACTTGAGCTTCGTGACCTCACTGCCTTGGTTAAAAGTGTGATCCAGAGGATTACAATGCAGCTTATGGACACCAACATGGTGTCCTAGCACCTCACACTAATAAGGTACAGATGGACCATAAAATAAAAGAAGAATTACCAATAACAGAATCCAAAACTAAGCTAATATGACAAATATAAAATAACAAAATGCAACTAAAGTTAATAGAAATAGCGTACATGTATGGAATGAAGAGAAAGACAAAGATCTAAGTGATTTATAACTATATGATAAAATCAATTTGAGAAAATGAAAAATAACTATATTATTCTTGTTTTATGAATGATGAGATGAAAAGAGAGGGAGAGGAATGATGGAACCTAATCCGTAGGTTGTTAATATGATCTAATTTGTAGCTTTTGAACCCACAATCTTGTCATGAAAACTTGGGCAAATAAAAAGAATAAAATGGTTGTGGCCATAAAAGAGGCTTGCCATAGTCAAACCCTCGCTTTGGTGTTTCCAACTCCATGGACAATCATTAGACACGATGAGAGAACCAGTGATAGGTAACCAGAATAGAAATAAGCAATAACAATATGAAATGGACATAAGATAAAGAACATAAATATGCTCAAATACACAAAGGATATGGAGAAAGAGCTCCCCAAATGAAGATGAAGAACTCAATTATGTGGATTAGTGCCAAATATGAGATCTTGAATTGCTTGATAATGGTGGAGACCTGCAATAAAAATAGATATGGGCGTGCAAAAGGATGGTATGAAGCTCTTGAAAATGCAAGAAGGAGATTGCAAAAATTGATCAAGAAGTTTAGATTGATAGCCAAGAAGCTTGTAATATTTCTCAAGAAGGCCAAATGCATGCAAGGAAAGGGTTTTTGAAAGACTCTGATGAAATCCATGTATGAAGGGCCATCATTTTGGTCATTATGTTCACAATGTGGTAGATTCATAATGTTTGAATGATCCTTTGCACATCTACATATTCATGGACAAGAGCACACCACGTGAATGTCTCTGTGACCCACACAAGTCTAAATATTTTCAGAGCTTCATTACATGGAATCTGATTCAAATGGTGAGTTGGCGAGTGACAAGGATGGTGGGGTGATGGATTTTTTGTATTAGACTAAAGTGGACAAAATATGAAAATAACTTGTTACATGAGGGTATAAAATTTATGCCTGTATCGCCTTAAAATGGAAGCACTTCCATGATAAGAAC
Source organism: Thuja plicata (assembly GCA_018584345.1). Lineage (NCBI taxonomy): Eukaryota > Viridiplantae > Streptophyta > Pinopsida > Cupressales > Cupressaceae > Thuja > Thuja plicata. Next base: position 1,621,250 of record MU227202.1, read on the forward strand.
ATCTAGCCCTCCTTAGGGGGTGTTTTTGACCACTATCACATTGTCCCCTCATTTTTGCATCCTCTCTCACTTCTGTGTCTATTTAGGACCCTGATTGGGCCTCTTCAGGCACCTTCCATCCCAATTGGCATATTTTACAGGGGTCCTGACTCCCTAGGTCAAGGATGACCTCCACCTTGACCTAGGTCCCCCTTTCAAATATGGAAGTCTGTCGGCTGTCGGAGGTCATCAAAAATTTATTTCCCGCTTCTGGGTTGGCTGTTTTGGGTTCCAAAGTGATGATTCTTAAATTATATTTAATATAGGTCCTCTTCTAGGGGCATGGGTCTAATTAGAATTTAATTCTCCTATGTCGGCCTCTCTAGAAGATTGTGCCCTAGTTTCATATAAAAGAAAGTTTTCTCCTCTCATTTTCTCTAACCATCAAGCACAAGACGCAAGAAGCAATACTAAGTGAGCTCTAAGTACAAAAGCAAAAATTGCAAGCATTCATTGTTATACATTTTTTCAAGCTTTCAAATTGTCCAAGTCTTTCTCTCAAGCATTCAAGTTCTCCATTGAAGATCAAGGATTTAAGCTTTCAAGCCTTTGAAGGGATTTGGTTCAAACATTCAAGATTCATCATTCAAGCCCTAGATCTATCCATCATGGTGGTGTGATCTTCCTTCAAGATCCTTTGTGCATCCTCAAGAGTTTTTCATTCTCCCTTCAAGGCGGATTCTAAGAATACAATCATGGAGGTTTATGGTTTCTAATTGAGTCCAAGATTTCATATTTACATACTTGTTTAAATTCAAAATACAATTGCATATCTATTTGAATATCATAGCTTCATTATTAGATTTACTTCTACTACTTGCAAGCATTCTTTATTTCAATTATTGATTTCAAGGTAAATTCCTAAATTGGGGTTTGACTAAGGAAAACCCCTCCCCCCAACAAACAAATCCATTTTTCTTGCAGGTACAGGTTCAGAATAACCAATTGGAGTGTAGATTCAAATACCCTTTTTGGCAAAAATTTGAGATCTGAAAACAGAATTTCAATCTAAGACTTTTTAGGTCGATTCTGCCCTAGGTTAGAATCAGAAATTATAGGTCAATGGTGACATTGACTTGAGGGTACAAATTGGAATTGTGTCAGAACGGAAAAAGATTTATGGGTTTTGTTCGTCTCTGCATTTCTATTGTAGCTCTGGTTTCATATTTTCCAGAAACTGAGTGCAAACCCCCGAAAATAGCATTCTTCAGATCTACAACATTTTAAGGTTAGTATTTTTCTCCTATTCAATTCAATTCAATTCAATTTCTTAATTTATCTAAACTGATCGCACACTCTCTTCTATAAAATGGGAATTTAGGGTTTTTCTCTTTATCTATATCTTAATAGGTTGATTCATTTATGCATTGATCCTTTCTTTAGGGTTAATCAATTTGGATCTTCCCTTTAAGAAATTTGGGATTAAGAGGACAATCCTACCCTCCTCACACACATATTCATATACACATCTATTCCATATACCTAACGTAATTTTTAAATGTAATATTTCTTATGTTACATTTTGGTGAACCCGCAATAGACAACTCTTTCTTTTGGTGTTAGATGCTTTGCCTCTTTTTATTAGAGACTAGATCTTTCAAAATAAATTAGTTTTATTTTATTCTCTTGCATTTTAAAATACAAAAAATAATACATAATCATAAAAATATAAAAACATTTCTTGCATTTCATTCACTATGAAGATCTTTAAGATGCTTTGGGGTATGGCTATTTTTCTCATTATGCTCATTTTAGCATCTCTTTATAGTACTTATGATGTTTATGAAAGTATCATCCATTTCATCATGTTTGTTAATCTTCGTGTTTCATTGGCTTATTCTATTTTGAGTTTAACTAATACTAGTCTTCCTACTTTCAAAACTTTCTTTAAGGATTTGTGTAGTGGAATTATTGCTCTTTTGGATTATGTGAAGAATTGGGTAGATGATACCCCATTTACTAATATTCCTAATCCTAATCCTACCATTCCTAATCTAGTTCCTAATCTTCCTAATCCTAATCCTATCAATCCTAATCTGATTCCAAATATTCCTATTTCTATTTCTCCATCTTCTATCCCTAGTTCCTCTCACACTTATGATGGGGCTCAAGCTAAGGTTCATGATACTGATGTTGAATAATTCTTCCATTTACCTTCCCCTTCTTATCCGATCCATGATGATATTAAAGGGAAAAGAAAAGAAACATTTTCTCAACCTACCATTCCACCATACACAACATTTTCTCATGAACACCATAATCAATCACCTCATGTAGAAGCTTTGCAAGATATGTACACTACCAAATATACTATGGTGGATAAACAAGGCTATAAGGGTTTAGGACTTGATATCAATGAACACGGCATTAGAAACCCGATTCATTCATCTCCTAAACAAGATATGCATGGTATAGGCTTCTCACTTTCTCAATTCAAGGTGGTTGATCTTAACTATCATCCTCCTCTTCATGTTCTTCTTTCATCACCTTCTTTAGATCACCCTGATACTCCTCAAGATGTGGCTAAGAAAGTGTATGTCCAGTTAATGAATTCTAAGAAAGAAATATTTAAACCCATAATGAAGAATGATCTCTCTAAATATAGATGTCCTTTTCATTATAGTAATACACATTTACTTGTTGATTGTGTGCATTTTAAGCTATATGTTAGAGAAAGAGTTGCCTTAGGAATTATATCTCATTCCTGTGTAGTATTACAATTTCTTCATTATTTTGATATAGGGCATTCCCCTCATTCTTCTATAAATTAGATAATATTTTCTCCTCTTGTCTCTTAATTGGGGGGCAAGAGGTATTTCATTCCAGTCTTCTAGGATCCATTTTTCTCTTAGCATGTATTTTGTTTTGAGTTTAATCGGTTATTCTTTCTATATTCTATAATTTTCTATTATGATACATATTTCATTCGCTCATAATCATTCATGATATTTTTTCTAGGACATTTGTTTTGTAAATATATCTCTTTGCTATAACATCTCTTTATATAATTTGGTATATCCCTTGCTTTCATCCCTGGGGGGAAAGGTATTTTTCTTCTTCCTCTATCGAATAATATACTTTCCTTAGCTTACTGGCATTTGTTTATCATACAACATTATTTCCTTATAAAGATTTATGTTTTGGCTATGGATACCCTCTTATATGAGAGGTGATTGTCCTAGGTCATCACCTCTTCTTTATTTTTCAAATTATGTTAATTATAAACTTATGCATTTTCTTTGGGTTAGAGTTTGACTCCTTCATTTCGATATTCCTCTTCCTCTTCATCGTAGGAGGTTTTATGATTGAGTCTTTGGTCCCTCTTTTCTTTGAAGATGACATTTTATCCTAAGCACTCCTCTACGGTGGGGGTCTTGATTGATGTGGACAGGAGTCTCGTTGCTGCTACAGAACCAACTTGGCTCTGCTTTGAGATATTTCTCCTAGATCTCTTAGGGTATTCACACCCCTAAACTGAGGTAAGTCACTATCAACTTTACCTCCTTTTCAAGACTCGGTCCCCCATCAAAATTTTATTCATCTTCCTCACTGAACCTACATAAATAGATTCATTCTACTTACTCAATCAATGTTTTCAAAACATTTCTTTCATTCTCTTCCCTAGCCGGACTATTACTGAGCTTGTTGATGTAGTACAAATTTGACCCAGTCCTCCATTCTGCAAAACTCTCCATTATCATTCTCAACTCTCCAAATACCATATTGGCTTCCCGAAATCTATATTGGAGATATCATCATCTCTGCATATTATGTTATGTATCTTTATCTAAACTGTGGTTGGAGGCTCACTATATCTCTTCATCCTCGCTTTCAGTCATCTTCCATAACTTAGAAGCATCACAATCTTCCTTGTCCCAACTCGAGCATTCATATCGAAATGTTTTGTGGAAACTGCATGTGACCACTTCCTCTATTCTCATATCATTCGAGACTTATAATCCTTCGCCAACCAATGATATTCATCTTAATATCATCTTTGCCACCTTTTATATAGTGTGCCACCGTTTGTGTTCTTTCCACCATGACTATCAAAGCATATTCTCTCAGTTTCTTCATGAGCTTAACCAAAAGCCATAACCCTTTCATTCTTATGGGTCATTCATGGCTGATGAACAGACTCCTCCACCTTTTTCAATGGCTTGGCTCGCCATCCATCTAACATGAAAGTAACTTCTGCAATGTAAACCGCTCCCTTTGGTTTCTCTTTCAATGTGACTGTTGAAAACGTGTCCAAACAAGAATGTTGCCACCTTTCCTATTAACAAATACCAAGTCGCATTCCATAGGAATTTAACTTTGCATTCTTAGCATACCTTGTGGGTCACCATGGTTTAGATGAACTACATCACCATGCATGTCGGTCTTGGCGCTGGTAACATGCATGCAATAACTGCAGATAAATCTCTACAACAATTCTCTCGCATTTGGGCTCCTCCAAAAGTGGATATTGAAAATGCTACCTTATGGTTTCCATGTGGGTGTAACAACTTCACCACTTGTCGATACCCTTGCATGGATTAAATAATGGTTTTCCCAAATAGTTTAAAGCACTCAAAAACATAACCTCGTCTTAACTTGAGTCTTTGCCAATTGAAATGACCTCCATCGTCCCCAAGTCGGGACTGTCATCAAGTTTGATTTCTAAACGTCATGCATTGCTTAGAATCGACTATCAACATTTCAAACTTGATTCATTTTGATGTGAATCCTTCCTTAAAACAAAAACAAGAAACCTAGAGGATGACTACAAAAAAAATTTAACACAGCAAACATAGCATAACCAAAACACTGAAAAGTAATCTTCATTACATTAATACTGCAATTACATTTTTGTATGGCTCTCTGGCTGCCACTAGAGAGCCTGATTTCTCCTCACTCCTATTCTCTCTTTTTGTATTATCCTATAGCTTCCTTCACCCACTCTATTTGGTTACAAAATCCATAATAGAGGCTTCAAGAACCCGATAACTACCATAACCAAATCACATAACTAATTTCTAACTTCCCATTATTCCAATGGACTCAAATGATCAATTTGGAGTTGGTTGCCATATGAACTAAACTAGTAATGTGTCATGGAGTTGACAATGAAGTTGTCAACTCCATGATTATATAAACCTTCTATGTCTAAGACACTTAGACTACTAACATTTAACTGATTCTCACACCCAATTACATTAAAAAGGCACCAAAAAGGCTTACTAAGCCATATTACAATAACCATATAGGTCCATAATATTCTAGGATCTTTAAGATGTTCCCTATGCCGAGATGCCCTTGCATCATACTCCCGAACTTAAAATATTTCCATGTCCCATGGAAATGCACGGTTGAGAGTTCTGCAAACAAATATTTCACTTCCTTGTCTTCATCACTGGGTCCATGCTTCTGTTGCATACTCTGTCTGTTTCAAATGACTCCCATCAACGGAGTGCATACTAGCTGCTAGCCATCACTCTTCATGCTGCTGCTTCACACCATGACCCTACTGCAATCTTATCCATACAAGATTCTAGAAGATGCTTCCCACCCTTCTCTTAGTGGTTTCTCTCTTGCACCTTCTACCCAGCTTCATCTTGATGGAGACAGTATCAAGATCCCGACTTGAGATCTTCACACATGCAATCACAACTACATCCTTTTGCAGCTATGATGGATCCACATGCCACCAGTTATATCTCTACCAACCAAAACACCAGACCTTTCCCTGGCTCTGATACCATTTTGATGTAGTACAAATTTGACCCATTCCTCCATTCTGCAAAACTCTCCATTGTCATTCTCAACTCTCCAAATACCGTATTGGCTTCCCAAAATTTGTATTTGAGATATCATCATCTCTGCATATTATGCTATGTATCTTTATCTAAACCGTGGTTGGAGGCTCACTATATCTCTTCATCCTCGCTTTCAGTCATCTTCCATAACTTATAAGCATCACAATCTTCCTTGTCCCAACTCAAGCATGCATATCGAAACATTCTGTGGAAACTGCATGTGACCACTTCCTCTATTCTCATATCATTCGATACTCATACTCCTTCACCAACCAATGATATTCATCTTAATATCATCTTTGCCACCTTTTATATAGTGCACCACCTTTTGTGTTCTTTCCACCATGACTATCAAAGCATAGTCTCTCGGTTTCTTTGTGAGCTTAACCAAAAACCATAACCCTTGCATTCTTGTGGGTCATTCACGGCCGATGAACATACTCCTCGACCTTTTTCGATGGCTTGGATTGCCATCCGTCTAACATGCAAGTAACTTCTACAATGTAAACTGCTCCCTTTGGTTTCTCTTTCAACGTGACTATTGAAAACGTGTCCAGACAAGAATGTCACCACCTTTCCTATTAACAAATACCAAGTCGCACTCCATAAGAATTTAACTCTCCATTCTTGGCATGCCTCACGGGTCACCATGGTTTGGATGAACTACATCACCATGCATGTTAGTCTTGGCATTGGTAACATACGTACAATAACTGCAGATAAATATCTGCAACATCTCTCTCGCATATGGGCTTCCTCCAAAAGTGGCTATCAAAAATGCTACCTTACGGTTTCCACGCGGGTGTAACAACTTCACCACTTTTCAACACCCTTGCATGGATTAAATAACGGTTTTCCCAAATAGTTTAAAGAACTCAAACACATAACCTTGTCTTAACTCGAGTCTCTACCAATTGAAATGACCTCCATCATCCCTAAGTCAGGACTGCCATCAATTCTGATTTCTAAACGTCATGAATTGCTTAGAATCGATTGTCAACATTTCAAACTCGATTCATTTCAATGTGAATCCTTCCTTAAAACAAAAACAAGAAACCAAGAGGATGACTACAAAATAACTTTAACACGGCAAACATAGCGTAACTGAAACACTAAAAAGTAATCTTCATTACATTAATACTGCAATTACATTTTTGCATGGCTCTCTGGCTACCGCCAGAGAGCCTGATTTCTCCTCACTCTTGTTCTCTTTCTTTTGCTATTATCCTGTAGCTTCCTTCACCCACTCTATTTGGTGAAAAAATCCATAATAAAGGCTTCAAGAACCCGATAACTACTATAACCAAATCACATAACTAATTTCTAACTTCCCATTATTCCAACGGACTCAAATGACCGATTTGGAGTTGGTTTCCATGTGAACTAAACTAGTAATGTGTCATGGAGTTGACAACAAAGTTGTCAACTTCACGATTATACAAACCTTCTATGTCTAAGACACTTAGACTACTAACTTTTAACTGAGTCTCACACCCAATTACATTAAAAAGGCACCAAAAAGGCTTACTAAGCCATATTACAATAACCATATAGGTCCGTAATATTCTAGGATCTTTAAGATGTTCCCTATGCCGAGATGCCCCTATATCACTTGCCTAGGGTAAGATCTCCAGACTCATTGTTGTTCCTTCTCCTACAGAAAAAAAAAAAAAAAAAAAAAAAAAAAGAAANAAAAAAAAAAAAAAAAAAAAAAAAAAAAGGAAACTATGTACAAGGGCTCCTCTCGAGCTCCATCCCAACACATGATTCTCACCATGGATTCTGAGGGGCCATTACTGTTTACAACCCAGAATGGGTGAAGAGATAATAACTTGCAAAACAGAAAATAAGATAAACTAATCTATTTGCATGCAAAGTAAACAACAAAGCTTGATATTCACTAAATACACAGTCTGCAACTTCTCATTACTGGAAAATAAAACCAAACAATACAAAATCTATAACTCTGTCACTTCTTCCTGTAGCTTCTCTTCTTTTTCAATCTCTCCTACTCTCAAAATGACTGCTTAGGATGTTATTATTAACCATCCTCTCATTGGAAACAACCCTAACTGCCCACATATTCATAAGCATCTCTTCAGGAACTGTTACAACCGCCCATACTATCCATAAAAGACAAGATCCACTTTTCACGGGCCGTTATGGCTGAATTTACCTAGCAACAGTAATGCAAAACTGAGCATAGTCTAAATCAGTTCCAATGTTAACCAAAATTCTTAGTGTTAACCGAAATTCACAGTGTTAACCGATAGTGTTAACTAAAATTCAGAGTGTTAACCGAGCGCCAGTCATACCGAGTAGCTTATCAAAAGGTCCCGATGCCTTGGTTGGATTTCCATAGGCTTAAAACTACCTCACACACACAACTAAAGGAAACCAACTAAGCAACCTATCTAAACATGGATTGACCTAGTCATATCCATCTTAGGGAAATAAAACAAATGACCTTCTAAGGTCCACACACACTCTCCTGAATTGGCTAGAGTCAGTACATGCCATAAATAAAGAGCTAAGGGTTTGAGCTAGGTGTGCTCCTACACCATACTCCCCCAGACAAAAGAAATTTTTATCCATCTATGGATTGAATATTTTTGGATCAATGCCCAACCTCTTGAATTTTGTTTCCCTGATCCAAGTAGCATCAGCATCTTCTTTTTCATGCCACTTGACAAGGTGCTCCATAGAGTCTTTGTTCCTAGTCTTCTTGTAGACCCTTGAGTCTAGTATCTTTTCAGCTGTTATAGATGGAGTAGGGGTTAATTTTAGATCTTTTACCTCTTGTATTACCTCTTGAAGTTTTTTATCAGCATCTTGAATTGGTCCTTCGTATGCTACCAAATCTGCAATGTTGAAAACCGGTGACAACCCAATGTCTTTAGGAAGCTCCACCTTGTATGCATTGTTTCCATACTTTGCAAGTATCTTACATGGACCTATCCTCTTCATATTTATCTTATGAGGAACACCTTTTTGTAGCCTATGTTTGTTCAAGTGTACCATCACAAAGTCTCCAATATGAAACTGAACATCCCTCTTTGTTGCATCCACCTTTTGCTTTACCTTTTTAGCATTTTCAATCAAGTTCTTTCTCACACTTTCCTGGACTTCTCTCATTGAATGAGAAAATTCTTCAGCATATTCACTACCATTCATTCCTTCCTTTAATTCTCTAAGTTCAAAAATCCCTCTTGGGTGAAATCCATAAACAATTTCAAAAGGACTCTTACTAGTTGATATGTTCACTGTATCATTGTATGCATATTCAACTTGTCCAATGAGTTGGTCCCATGCTTGACCATACTCCTTTGTGAGGAATCTTAGAAAGTTACCAAGACTCCTATTGACCACCTCTATTTGGCCATCTATCTGTGGATGGTAGGCAGATCCAAAAGACAAGTTAGTGCCAAGCTTTTGCCATAAGGTCTTCCAAAAATGGCTCATCAATTTCGTGTCCCTATCTGAAACAATACTAAGTGGGAATCCATGGATCCTCACCACTCCACTATAAAACAACTGAGCAATGTTACAAGCATCATGAATAGTCTTTCAAGGTATGAAATGAGCCATCTTGCTAAATCTATCCACAACAACATAAATAATGTCATATCCCTACCTTGTTCTTGGCAAACCAACTACAAAATCCATGCTTATGCATTCCCATGGTATGGTTGGCATTGGAAGTGGCTAATAAAGACCTGCATTGGAAGATTTACCCTTTTCTTTTTGACACACTACACAAATCTCAACATACTGTCTAACATCTCTATTCATTCTAGGCCAAAAATAGAACCTAGTGACTAGCTCTTGAGTCTTACTAAATCCAAAATGACCACTAAGTGCTCCATTATGTTTTTATTGAATCAAATTCTCTCTCATAGACCCTTTACAAACACAAATTTTACCTCCTTTAAACAATAAATCATTCTGGAAAGTATATTCAGAAAACTCACCATGAAAGTTGTTTTTAAACTCTTTGCATACCTTGTAGATTTGGGCAAAATCTTCATCTTCAAAATATAGGTATTTGAAGATATCAATACCTATGCTTTGTAGCTGAAATTCTTGGGCTATGAGAAGCCTTCTACTCAATGCATCAGCAACCTTATTTTGTACTCCCTTTTTATGCTTTATATTGAAAGTGTAGGCTGGTAGATACTCCACCCACTTCATGTGTTTGCTGCTAATTTTTTCTTGAGAGTTAAGGAAGTTGAGAGCTTGGTTATTAGTATATACTATGAACTCCTTTGGCATAAAGTAGTGCCTCCACTTATTGAGTTCTTTGACTAGAGCATACAACTCCAAGTCATAAGAAGAGTACTTCTTCTTTGCATCATTTAGCTTCTCATCATGCAATTTCTTGAATACAATTTTCAAATGCCTAATATGCTCCTCCTTAGTTTTTCTGAAAACTAAAATGTCATCTAGGTAGACAACAACAAATTTACCAATGCATTCTACCAATACCTCATTGATAAGCCTCATAAAAGTTGAGGGAGCATTAGACAAACCAAATTGCATTAGAAGCCATTCATATAAACCTTCTGTAGTTTTGAAAGTTGTCTTCCATTCATCTCCTTCATTTATCCAAATTTGGTGGTAGCCACTTTTAAGGTCAATCTTGCTGAAGTACTTTGCCTCCCCTAAACAATCCATTAGGTCTTCAATTCTGGCTATTGGGTGTAAGGAAACTCAGGTGCAGGAATAGCTTCCTACACTAATCTCTATAGGAAAGTATTGTGCAAATTCTTTTAAATCCTTACAATTTCAGATTTGTTAACTACTTTAACAATGATATTGCAACCACATACCATGCATACAAAAAATAGAGAATGACACAATGATTTACCCTGAGGAAAACCTTTCGGCAAAAAACCCCAGCACTCCAAAACCTGCACAATGTATTATCTTCAACACAATGGTTACAACACACTTGCAATGCAAGTTCTTTCAAGAGACAATTAACACTCTAAGACAAATCTAGTAGCACCAGATCATACCAACAATACACTCTTTTTGTATCCTTTCCTGTAACCCTAAAAAACACTTATATCATGCACTTTCCTTTTTAGGGCAACTTCCAAGGACAGTCGTATTAGGGTTTTACCATTCCCCGCGATTGTGGAAGAGTGTAAAGTACTCAACTTTATCGGTTGCCACATGTCTTGCATGTCTTCACTTGTCATTGAAATCTCCTAGAAATAGTTCTTACGTGTCATAGGAATCCATCATAACCATTTCAGCCATGATCTCCTTACACACAATTCAAGATGTTGACACATCAACATGCCAACTAGACATGTACACTCACACTTAATTACATTATTTGCAAGAAAATACATTTTAAAAAACAAATAATAAGAATAGGAATTATCCAAGGTTGAGACACCTTATTCCTAACATTGGGAACCTATACCTAATAATGATTCTATTAATATCTCTATAATCAATACAAAGTCTCCAAGCTCTTCCTTTCTTGGGTGCTAAAATAGTAGGGACAACACATGGGCTTATGCTCTTTCTAATTAGGCCTTGGTCTAATAACTCACAGATTTTCTTGGCTATTTCCTTATTTTGTTGAGGGGTCATCTTATAGGCAGCTTTGTTGGGTAAGGTAGCTCCTGGAATGAAGTCAATCTTGTGGCTAAAAAGTCTCATGGGAGGTAGGGGAGTGGGTTGGCCATCATTCACAATGTTTTTATACTCTTCAAGTATTTCTTTTACCTCATTTGGTATCTCTGATTTCTTGACAACAACTTCATCTTTTGGCTTCAATACTAAAGCAAACCCAAATCCTTCTCCTTCTCCTAGGGTTTTCAAGAAATCCTTCTCATCAACCATAAGCACACTTGGACTTGATGTTTTCATCTCTCCTTCTTCTATTAGGGACTGAATTTTGAAGGTCACTCCATCTTTCTTGAATTAGTAGGCATTCTTGGTTCCATCATGCATGGCTTGCCTATCAAATTGTCATGGCCTTCCAAGTAGAAGGTGGCATGCATCCATGGGAAGAATGTCACATAGAACTTTGTCTTTATACTTTCCAATGGTTAAATCTACCCATTCTTATTCTCCTACAAACACATGTTGTCCTTTGTTGAGCCATGTAACCTTGTATGGATTGTCATGTGGAATCCTTTTCAATTTTAACTTGGTGGTTGCCTCTTCACTAATGATATTATCAGTTGAGCCTAAATCAATAATGACTCTACACACCTTCCTTGTGATCTTGCACTTCACTCTAAAGAGTGCTCTCCTTTGGCTTGGTTCTTCTTTGCTTGTCTCTCTGATTAAGGTCCTCTTTATCATGAGGTTCTCACCTTCCTTTGATTCTAATGGTACCTCAAATGGCCTGCTGCTACAACTTGATTCTTCTTGGACATAGTTAACTTTCTTTCAACCTCCTTAAGAAGTAGAACCTTTTTTAGGACACCTATAGGTAGGATTCCCTAGCTGATTGTAGTGGTAGCACTTCATGGTGGCAAAGTAGGATGCTCAAATTCCTTGATTGTTGTTGCTCCTTCCTCTCCAACTAGTGTTAGAGCCTCTACCTCTGTTGAAACCTCCTCTATTTGAGTTTCCTTCCTGATTTTTAGTGAGCTTGTTCTCACTTTGTTGCCTTGAATCCAATCCTCTTCCACCATAGCCTCCTTGTCCTCTTCCTTCTCTACCTCTACCTCTTCCTCTAAAGTTTGATTCTGATTTCTTTTTGTTCTTCTCTTCCACTTTCAATGCAAGTTGGAAACACTTATGGACAGTTGTGGGAGTCCACAAATTGATTTCCTCTTGGATATTCCATTTTAGGCCTCCAAGATACCTAGCCACCTTGATAGTCTCATCCTCTTGGACTCTTGACCTCAAGCACAACTTCTAGAATTCTTTAGTATATGTAGCCACATCCGAATATTTTTGTTTCAAACATTGCCTCTTCTTGTGTAACTAGATTTCATAATCCTTAGGTAGGTATTTCTCCTTTATCTTGTTTAACATGGCCTTCCAATTTGAAATTGGATGCTTACCCATCTTCTCCCTTTCTTCTTGGAGGTATTTCCACCATGTTAATGTTGAACCTCGTAACCTTGACTTTGCAACTTTTACCTTGTGTGCTTCAGTTATGCTACTACATTCAAAATGATTCTCAATACCTTCTATCCATTCCACAACTAGTTCACTATCCATTTTTCCATTAAAGAATGGAATTCCTTCAAGACTTTTGCCTCCTAGGGCTCTGAGAGCTTTTAGAAATGGCCCCTCATTCGTTGGAGTGTCTGGTTCAGGTATTATGTCTTCTTCATCAACTTTTTGTTTCCCTTTTCTATTGCTGACTTCATCTCCATCTCTTCTTTTAGTTGCATCTGCAACTTCTTGAAGTTTTGCCTTCATCTCATCCAGGGCTTCTTCAAGGAGTCTACTCCTTTCCCTTTGGTCTTCTATTACCCTCTTCTGGTCATCTACTTCCTTTTCAAGCTCTACATTGGTGACCATATTGTTTTCACCTACTGATACTGTTGGCTGAAACATCTACCACAAGCCCAATCAATTTAGGCTTGGATATCAATCTGGTGTGGACAGGAGTCTCATTGCTGCTACAAAACCAGCTTGGCTCTGCTCTGAGATCTTTCTCCTAGATCTCTTAGGGTATTCACAACCCTAAACTGAGGTAAGTCACTATCAGATTTACCTCCTCTTCAAGACTCGGTCCCCCATTGAAATTTTATTCATCTTCCTCACTGAACCTACACAAATAGATTCATTCTACTTACTCAATCAATGTTTCTAGAACATTGCTTTCATTCTCTTCCCTAGCCAGACTATTACCAAGCTCGCCTAGGGTAAGTTCTCTAGACTCATTGTTGTTGCTTCTCCTATAGAAAACAAAAAAGGAAACTATGTACAAGGGATCCTCTCAAGTTCCATCCCAACACATGATTCTCACCATGGATTCAGGAATCTCGAGGAGCCATTACTGTTTACAACCCAGAATGGGTGAAGAGCTAATAACTTGCAAAACAAAAAATAAGATAAACTAATCTACTTGCATGCAAAGTAAACAACAAAGCTTGATATTCACTAAACACATAGTCTGCAACTTCTCATTACTGGAAAATAATACCAAACAATACAAAATCTACAACTCTGTCACTTTTTCCTATAGCTTCTCTTCTTTTTCAATCTCTCCTACTCTCTAAATGAATGCTTGGGATGTTATTATTAACCATCCTCTCATTGGAAACAACCCTAAGTTCCCACATATTCATAAGCATCTCTTCAAGAGTTGTTACAACTGCCCATATTGTCCATAAAAGACAAGATCTACTTTTCACGGGCCGTTATGACTGAATTTACCAAGCAACAGTAATGCAAAACCAAGCACAGTCTAAATCGGTGCCAGTGTTAAACAAAATTCTCAGTGTTAACCGATAGTGTTAACCAACAGTGCTAACTGACAATGTTAACCAACAGTGTTAACCGATAGTGTTAACCAAAATTCACAATGTTAACCGACAGTGATAACTAAAATTCATAGTGTTAACCAATAGTGTTAACCGACAATGTTAACCGAGCGCCAGTCATACCGAGCAGCTTATCAAAAGGTTTTGATGCCTTGGTTGGATTTCCATAGGCTTATAACTACCTCACGTACACACAACTAAAGGAAACAAACTAAGCAACCTATCTAAACATGGATTTACCTAGTCATATCCATCTTAGGAAAATAAAACAAATGACCTTCTAAGGTCCACACACACTCTCCTGACTTGGCTAGAGCTAGTACATACTAGAAATAAAGAGCTAAGGGTTTGATTTAGGTGTGCTCCTGAACCATTAATGATAAGATATCTTCCTTATTTGAGGATCCTTTTTCCATATGTGACATCCATTTCATGATTATCTATGCTCTTAGAGGTAAGGTTCAATACTCTTTTCTAAGGATATAGTGTATATTGTTGTTAAGCTGGATATCTCCTTACCCTATGAAGTAGGTATCCTCTTTTCTCTTCCTTATCCTTCCTAGTGGGTAGTCATGATAAGGAGGGGGAATATATAGGGTCTCCCTTATACTATAGTTTACATTACACAACAACATGCTAAATCCTTGCAAGGTAACGCACATAAGTTGCTAAATCCTGAAGAGACATGCATTTTTATTTTTATTTTATTTTTTCGCTAAATCCTCAGAAGGTAACGCACATAAGTTGTTAAATCCATAAGAGAAACAAATTTTTAAATTTTACAATATGCTAAATCCTTGGAATGTAACGCACATAAGTCGCTAAATCCTAAAAAGACACACATTTTATATATTTACATAGTGATACAAGAAGGTGGATCTATGGATATTTCAAAAGCCGTCAAAAGACGCATTACAATTATAAAGCACAGTTTATGGGTGAACCTGTTGGGCTCTCGCTCCTTGGTGATTCATGGTAAGGTGGGCATCTTACTAGGTGAGGTAATCACTATCTCTTTTCTCTCTTTTCACTTTCATGCTAGTAGGATTAGATCATGAAGCTATGTTATCTATAGCGTTGCTCTTGTCTTGCTTATGCAATCATGTATGTTTTCTATGATTAATTGCTCTTTACTTCCATATCTTCATGCATGTATGCTGAGTTAGAATCCTTGGTCTGGGGTCTCATTTCCTTGACTTAGTGATGTTCTACCTTGTTGCAATCCACTAGAGTCTTTCTTCTAACTTTACTGTGAGTATGTTCGATTTCCATACTCCCGCTAAAGTGGGGGCTTAATGTATCATCTTAAAATGGAAGCACTTCCATGATAAGAACGTTTAGCCCTCCTTAGGGGGTGTTTTTGACCACTATCACATTGTCCCCTCATTTTTGCATCCTCTCTCACTTCTTTTTTTGTTTAGGACCTATTGACGGGACTTTGTGACCGAGTCTGCCAACAGATGTAAGTTGTCACCAGGTATCAGGGTATCGACCAACTTTGCCTGTAAAAGTTTTCCTGGGAATAAATTCTCCAGGCCTCAAGCACATGAGATTCACGTCTCAATGGTGCGGGAGCTAAGTTGGGAGTGTGACTATTTTGTTCAGGGGGATAGCTAGTTTTCTCGGCTCGTCATCTCCAGGGATTTAGGTAAGTTGGGATTTCCTGCAAGCACGCATTAGTTAACCAAATAAACTTCAAAAGATAGGCCAGGGTTAGAAGTATTCCATCTACCTATAGTCATGAAAATACATTTAAAACATCAACCATGCTCTAACATACTACACTAAAATATTGAATGCACACAGAACCATCAGTTCATACATATTCAATAGCGAGGGGAAAGAAGGTCATTAATCTACTTAAAATATTAGAGCAAGGGACATTAGAAATATACAGCATAAAAGAAATTTAATCCAAATATTAGAATGCTAACATCATTTCCAAAACTCCTCTTTCTTCATTAACAGGTTTCCAGCAAGCATTGGTGCATACAATGGTGGCTCCAAGGGAGCATCTATCTACTAAGAACTTCTAAGAACCAAGGAGCCTTGAGCTCTACAACTACTAGAAAATGAAATACTGAAAGTGCTATAGCTATGGACTGCAAAATCATTCTGTTGACCCTTGGAATGAGGTCAAACTTATTATTTATACATAGATTATCCCTCAAATTAACCTAACTTAACTTTATACTCAACAATAAGATATCATTTCTAGTGACCGGTACTACCTGCACCACACTACAACAACCTCGAGATGGAAAGAGGTCTGACATGTCAAAAGAATGAGACAATAAAAGAGGTATGGAAGAATCGGCCTCAAGAAGAGAGCCAGAGGAAGAATAGAAGAAATCCAATCCCTTGGGGATCGAGGCTACATGCATCATTAATGTAAAAGTGGCTCACTGTCTCTGATGCGCCAAGTATTATGTTGGAGGGGCACCTTGAGAATACCACCTGTCAAAACCATCCCTCGAGTTGATGTGTCTTGCTGGGGTTACCCACGTTCTAACATGCTTATTAACTGCTTGAAGATGACTGGTCAGCTTTGGGGGAACCTAGACACGGGTCATTAAAAGAATACAAAATTGTTAGATCTGGGACTTCGGGATCTAGGAGCTTATGCTCCGAAAGAATAATGAATACAAAAATACACCCTACTGGTGAATGTCTCTAGATTCTAAAAAACCTTATTGCTCCTTTCCACTCTTAAATGCCTCGAGAATTTGACTGATGCCACCTACATCAATGTCCTTTATGTTTCCCCACCAATCGTGAATGATTCTAACCTTTTATTCAATATCCCTGGCTCCTTTGTTGAATTCATCAACTATCTTCATGGAGTCGTGAGCCCAGAGCATCATTTTAGATATTCTTGACAGCTTCCCTCCATTAAAGTCTCTGGCAGACTGATACCAGGACTTCATTAGCTCATCATACTTGCTGAGGATGTAGTCCTCCGGGGTGCATGTTCTGGTGGTAAAGGGATCAACTTTTGCAACCCTTGTAACAAATCCCTTGTACAAATTTAGCGAATACTTAGTCGCCATGGATTTTTCTTTAAGGTTCGTGACCAGTTGCTTGTTTACCTCAATCCCGACGTCAAGTCTAGAGTACTGGACCCAGAGGAAATCAAACGATTCCTCTCCTAAAATCCCCACCTCAGTAATGACCTCTTCTCTAGAGTTCATTATCTCCACTAATCCTATTCTCCACCCTTCATATTTTTATATACTTTGCTCCCATAGGTGGACGGTAGTGTGTGCCTGGCTCAAAATATGGTGGAATGAGTAAAGATCCAGGAAGGACACCTGTAAGAATTGCCTTACGATCGTTATCTTCTCAACTATCCATCCATCTACTACCTAGGCCTTCTTCTTCATGGCCCTTACAGCATCCACATCACCCTGTGCAAGCGGTAATCCATAGGTGGAAGCCTCTGGGTGGATCTCGACCAGGGGCTGTGAGAGTTAAACCAGAAGTGCGAGGAGATTGGCATTGGTTTCTCTTTCCTCCTTCAACTTTTGGGTCTGTTTATTGTATCAGGCTTCCACTACTTTGGTGGCCTCCTTTAGCAGGTCCAAATTGCCCTGCTTATCTCTCCTCCCCAATGTTACCTTCATGATAGTATAATCCTCAGGCCTTATTGATGTTGTATCCACATTTGGTGTTACAATGGTCACAACCATATTTCCTACTAGACCAGCCCGGAGGGTATGGACTAATTAGGGCTTCTTAGGCTTCTTGGCCTCTACATTCTGGGCCATCATTTCGGCCAAGGAAAGTGGAACACCTATTGCTATCATCGGGGCCTTTCTCTTTCTTGATTCCACCAGCCATTGGGGCAGCTGGGGTGACTTTGTTGTTAAGACCTAGGCATCGGGATTCCTTTCAGAATCTGGCGGTGCATTCCCAGAATTTGTAGTGTCATCAGGATCTTTCTCTTTTTCCTACTCCTGTTCCCTCTCTCGGGAGGCCTCAGTATTTTTTGTTGAGTTGGCGTCTTCTTTTATGATGTCCAGGGTTTCTTCTCTATCGGTATCAACATCACCTATATTTTTGGGGATTTCCTTGTCCTTCTCAGCATCGAGCGAATTAACATGTGTATCTTTGAGGGTTCTGCCCTCATCCGCATGTTTTTGTTCTTCCTTAGCATCACTTGTTGGGGTATCTTCCTCCATTGGAACATTTTCTAGAGGTGGCTGAGGTATCAGGCCAAGATTCAATATTTGGGCCGCCGTGATTACCTCACCGAATGTACTCTGAGGCATTTGGTCACCCGGAGTAACCAAAGATGTTTGGAGCATGATGAATGGGGGTACGGTTGATACCGTGGATCTGGTTTTCCCAATCATCGGTGGCTCATTTGAAATTTTTCTTGGTTCATCGTCGGTCTCTTGGACCGGTGTCTTCTCCTGCTCATCCTACTCCTTTCGCATTTCTTCCCGGACTTCCTGTCCTGTGGCAGCTTCTTACTCTGGGACTTCCTTCTCAGTGGGGATTTCCTCATTTTTCTAAGTGGTGATCTCTTCTACCATGTGATCTATATCCTCATGTAGGTTCATGAGCTCATCAGTCCCAAAGACATCATCAAAATCATCATGTGGGGGAGAGGTATCCAAAATATTCTAAAGTTTGAGGGAATCTGAACTGACATCTACTGGGGGCATGTTAGGCATACCGGGGCCTTCATCTGTGCTTGGGGTGGGGTTCACCTTTTGCTTCTTCTTCCTCTATAGTGGGACCCTGGCATCCAAAATACTTGTAGACTCTGCCTCAGCGAAAGTCTGCCTGATCATCATTGTGGCCAACGAAGGGGATCCTGCCAAGTGAGCAGATGCTACTGGAGTTGTGAGGAGGCCCTGGGAAAGTTGTGCGCTTATCTTCTGGCTTGCCAACCTTGGTGCCTCCATTTTCTCTTGTAACTATGCCATTATGGGGATCAGACCTTGGGGAGGTACCTTGGCTGGGGTACCCTCTATCTCCTTCCCCTTTCTTGTGCTAGGTCCTGCAGCTCTGAAGATCGAGGTAGACCTCTGAACAATTTGTCCTTTCTGGGTGCTCTTGGGACACACACATGCAAAATAATTATGACTATCTTCTATAATGGGGTGACATACTCCCTCGATTGTTAAATCTTCTGGGTTGGCCCAATCCACTGGAAGGAGATCCAATTTGTCTAACCCCTGCTCTTTATACAATGGGTCCTCCAGTGGCTCGTCATCTGAAAAACCCTTCAGGAAACCCCGAAGGTTGAGGGATTTCATCAAGCCTTTAGACATTTGTGAATGTTGGCAGGCCCAAAGGTCAAAAATATCCTGGAAATCTGCCCAAAAATCTTCAATATCTTCTTTGTGGTGTGAGGACGCCCAGAGAAGCGCTAGCGATATCTTACCCAATGGATCAAAATTGTTTCTGGTATGGTCGAATTCGACCAGTCCCAGACTCTTCAATTTGCTGCCTACCTCCTTTGCCATGGCCAGACTACAAGAGTAGTTCCCACAAGAGATTGGGAATGGAAGGTTGGTCACCTTCTTCACTGTGAAGAGGGCCTGCAGCTCTAGAATTTGTCTACAGAATTCTAAAAGAA
This sequence comes from Thuja plicata, assembly GCA_018584345.1. Taxonomy (NCBI): domain Eukaryota; kingdom Viridiplantae; phylum Streptophyta; class Pinopsida; order Cupressales; family Cupressaceae; genus Thuja; species Thuja plicata. Next base: position 1,641,148 of record MU227202.1, read on the forward strand.
TGATTCTATCCCCGTAATACCGAGGAAGAATATAGGGTTTCTCAGAGAAGCCAGTCACCCAAATATATGTGTGTTGCTGGAATTGAATGAAATAATTCCCGTAGGTGCTTACCAGGTTCATCATCTCTTGTGATAACCGGTATCTGGAATCCCGAGTAAGTGTCAAAATATTCTGGTACATGAAGGCATCGTTTACTCTCCAAAAATTTGGGAAACTAAGTTCCCAATGGACCTGGGGATAATGACCCCACAGTTTCAACTGGCCCGGCCCATTCCCAAGAATGCCCATTGTCTGTAAATCCAAAAAAGCTAATCTTTGTTGGGCCAGTTCCCATAACACGTATGATGTCATATAGAACTTGGAGGTCTGGAGGACACTCTTCATCTATGTGTCCACATGGTTGGCAATGATAGCCGCCCAATTGAATGTCTGGCTGTAAGTGGTGATGCAGTATAAAAAGTAATACATCCATGCCAAGAAATCCTGGGCATGGGGCTCCCCAAAGAGCATGCACAAAAATATGATCCCGGCTTGGATAGGTTCTTTGAAATCCCCGCGGGGGATTTCCAACTTCATCTTTTTGTAGTCCCTTCTCAGGGACTTTAACCAATGGGTGTTGAGATGTTACTAGGAGAGGAGAGAGGCCTCCTCGAACTCTTTTAGTGATGTGGATCGAGAGAGAATAGTGGCTCCCTTAAATTGAGGGATCCCCAGCCCCGAAGTGAAATTTGTTGCATCCAGATTGACGATAGTCACTGGATAATGTAACGGTCGGGGATTGGCGAGGAGAACAACCTGGGTGGGGGTATTGTAAAGTGTCTCCAGTTGGAGTATCAATTCCATTGTTTGCACCGAGAAGGGGAAACTTACAGCCTTGATGATCCTGGAGACGGCCAAGTATCTAGCCATAGCATCTCTATCAGCCTTTTGTTTGTATATGGCTTTAACCAAGCCCTGCATTTAAGCCCATAGTCCGGGCTTTGTGTCTGTTATATCTTGAAACTTAGAGTCCACCTTGGACCCTACGAGAGCACCCTCCTTTAGGAACTTGGAAGTTAGCGACAGCTTGGCCAGCAGCTTTTCATCCTTCATTTTTGTAGCTGCCCGAGTGGAGGTAGTTGGCAACTCTGGGCTATCAGGAGGAGCGATCACTTCAGACATCTTGATCAATCAATCTACAACCTGCAAGATAGGAGAACCATTAATACATTATATGATTAAAATAATACTTTAAGGACTCTAAAGAATTCACCACCATTTTGTACCTGCCCAAAAATGTGTTAGCATGCATCGAAATCCTGGAGTAATGAAATTAACATGGATCAGATTCTGACAAACACCCAGGGACTCTCGGGCATTGGATCAAGTGAAAAAAATAGAATGAAGACCCAGGGGCTTCTTAGCACCTAGAGTCTAGAGGAACTAGCTGTTTTTGATGTGACTGTCAGTAAGTTGTACTTGACTGACATGGGTCATCACGTGGCCATATGACAGGCGGCGTAATGGCATTAAAGGTGACAAGTGGGCTGACATGGGGGGAAGTAAATGCCAGATGGGATGAGATTTGAATTCCCACTCATGGGAAATTAATCCCACCATTAAGATGACACGATGGAGGAGAGAGAAATTTGCCATGGCTTGAACCAGTGAGGTGCTGAGTTTGAGTCATGGCGAACATCTTTCTGACGAGCTTAACAGACAGTTTGGACGTGATATAGTGCGATGATCTCAATGCAACGAAGGGATATATAGGGAATATATACCCAATGTACAGGGGGCTGAAGCACAATGAGGGCCGAAGCATAAATCACAGGATGACCACAAAACAATAACATATATATAGTATAAAATAAGGAATTACATATTCTATAGAATGTACAAAAGCACCCATGCTATCATACAGAGTATACAAACATATACGTTAGATTAAAACTACATAGAGGGTGGACAACCCTTTGGCAGAGCCAACCCACTAATGGGAGGTGACAGGAAAGCCAACGCAAAATATGCGGCAAAACAAAAACAAAATAGAAACGAAAACAAGACAGAATCAAGAAAGAGCAAACTAGAAAACCAGAGAAGGGAGAGCCGAAGGCTTACCTAGAAATGTGGGGAATGTGGGGAAAAAAAATATGGGAGGCGCTCTATGACAAGTTCACCTTCAAGCAATCATGAGCAAGCACTGAAAATCACTTGTTAAGTCATTGTTTAACCACCAAAGAATAGGGGGCAATTTGTTGTTTAATATCCTTAATCACCTTTGAAATTGCTCTGAGTGCTCTAAGTATTTGATCGTGATAAATGTGAAAATGATAGGTAATTTCTATTTATACCCCCAAGGTAAAAATGTGTTTCTTTCTCCCTGCAAACTTCAGAACAAACAAACCTCTGGATTCCATGCCCGGGGATTCCATGCATGCACACCTTCTAACGAAAGAAGACATGATGATAGAGAATCCTGGAGTCCAGAATCTGACTGATTCAAAAGAACAAATGAACTCTGAGACCGGGTCCTGGAGACACAAGAAGACAAAAAGAAAAAGGAAGACAACCCTCATGGAAGCAAAGCCCAGAGGAAAAACAAAATAAACAAGAAACCAAAGGAAAGAGAAAAAGCGAAAAGGGGGACCCAAAATTTTGCCTACAAAATGTAGGGATGGGTATGCAAGGCATAAAAAATGGTGACTATTTGGGACAAATGCCTTAGCACATTCGAGAACTTCAAAATCTATGGTTAGAAAAACCAGAATTAATCTTTACCTAGAGCCTTCTACTTGCAAAGTGCGAGGTGTCTGAGAAAATGGGAACTCATCCTTGATTCAATCTTTTGGTCTTTCATCAGTTGTGAAGTGTGTGCTTTGAAAGAAAACCAAGTCGATGACCTCTGGGAGAAGTAGAGAGGAGGCACTAAACAAATCAAACCAAAGTTGTCATATCTTGCATGTTTCCCCCGGATACCAGAATTATCTATTCTTGAGTTCTTTCTTTTGTTTTCTTTTCTGGGGTGGGAAGGTGGTACTCCTTTCATAGTTAACCTTAAGCTTAGCTAATTTCAATGGCGGTACTCCTTTCACCTTACCACCCACTTTAAATTTCTGAATAGGGGAGAATGTTTCAAACCCAGGATATTTTAATGATTTTTAGACTTGGCCAATCAACCAATGCAAATGATCTGCCCTCAAGGTGTTCGATTACTTGTTTCTTAGATTTGATTAACTGATTGTCAGACTTCAAGATGTGAACCTAATGACAATCACCCATAACCTTTTACCATACTTACAAAATAACTTGGGAGTGTAGACAAATTCCATCATGCTAACAATAGATTCCAAATTCATCAGAATGCACAAAGTACCATTCCAAAGACTAGATGTTATGTGAAGCATGTCGGTTGATGAAATGAAGGCAACATGCTGGGAACCTGGGAAATGAAAGAAATGAAAAGCCAAAAACAAAAGGAAAGGTGGTCCCAGAGGAAGGCCAACAAACTATTTACAAGGCACTCCAAATGGAGCACTGGGAAAGGATATTTAAAAGTGAGAGCTTCTTACATAAAATACATCTTTGGACAAACCTACCATCTACCTCATTCAAAGTAGTGCTTGAGAAACTGCCCATTGACAGGAAATTGAATGGCTTCTCTGGTCATAGTGTTGAGGCAATAAGTATTTGCCCCACAGATCTCAGATATCAGGTATGGTCCAAGCCAGAGTCGTTGGAACTTAGTGTGCTTTCCCTTCTTTTCCTGGGCCTTGTCCCACAAGAGAACCAGGTCTGAAATCTAAAAGGCCTTATACTAGGATCTTCGGTCAAACCATATTTTCACTACTACTTGATGACATGTGAAATGTTCAAGGGATGCATCTCTTTGTTCCTCCATCTACACAAGGTTCAAAAGACAAACCTCCACAATGTTGTCCTAGTTGCTGAATTCCTGCATAAATTGCAAAACCAGGATCTGTAAGTTGATGGGGAATACTAGATTCTGGCCATAAACCAGATGGAATGGGGATGTCCCTGGGGCTGCCTTTATTTGGATGTGATCCTCCCAGAGAGCGAATCTAAGATTTTGGTGCCAGCCCTAGGGGTTATGTTCTAACAGATATTTGATCACCTCAAGTAGATTTTTGTTGGTTGATTTAGCGACACCATTATCCTGGGGGTAGTAGTTGCTAGAGAACTTCAGAGTGATCTTCCTTTCATAGGTCCATTTGAGTAATTGCACTGAAGAAAATGTCATACCATTGTCACACACTATAGCAAAAGGCATTCCAAATCTTCTGACTATGTTTTCTTGCAAGAATTTTATAACTACGTCTGTTGTGTTATTTTTACAAGGAATCGCTTCAGACCACCGGGTGTAGTAATCGATAGCAGTCAAAATGTATCGGTGGTTGGCCGACGAGTTAGGGTTGATTTCCTTGATAAATTCAAATGCCCACTAGGTGAAGGGTCTAGCTTTGAAGACCGACTGTAAAGGCATGGTTGCATTCCACTCATGATGTGTCATTGTTTGGCAAGTATGGCATCTCCTAATGTGAGTGTAGACATCCTTGAAGATACAGGGCCAATAGTATCTAGCCTGGAGGATCTGATGGGCAATGGCATCTACTGAGCCATGCCCAGTTCCAAATTTTCCATGAAATTCCTCGATCATTTTCACAGCTTGGTCCCTGTCTATGCACTGGAGGTATACCCCTTCATAGTTCTTGAGAGGGAGCATTCCATTTTTTATCATGAGTGCACGCTCTTCAGTCATAAGGCGCGATGTTTGTTTGGGGGTAGCCCCTCCGAGCATCTTTTGTTCAATAATAAGTATACCAGGTTGGTGTACCACGGATCTTGAGTGATGGACTCCACTGTATAGGTTTGGCATTCGATGTTTGAAGTTCCTTCTACCATTTCTCTACATAGTACATGGCCTTGAACTATCTTCATGGGTTGCATTTATAAATCATACTCTTAGAGGATGGCCATCCATTTCCCCTGTCATTCACCTAATTCACTCTGCAGGAGCAGAGACTTAACAGCCTGGTCCAGGATGATAGCGTATACCTGGCTCTGGAGAATATAATGCCAGAATTTCTTCATGGCGCGGATGAGAGCAAAGGCCTGGTTTTCCAAAGGCGAATACCAGACTTTGACATTCTTAAAGGGGGAGCTCATGAAAGCTATTGGCCATTCTTCCCCTTCGAATTTCTGTGTCAAAAGTGTCATGGTATAATGTGATGAAGCAAAGGAGTATATGTGAAAAGGGAGGGAATAGTCCAGTTTAGCCAGGACTGGTGCCTCCATAATTGTCTATTTAATCTGGGTGAATGCCCACCTTGCTTCAGGACTCCACTCAATCTTTGTATCTTTCTTCATCATCTCATTGAGTGGCTTCACTATCTCAGTGAATCCAGTGATGAACCACCGAACAAAATTGATCTTTCCAAAGACAGACCTCATTTCCTTCTTGTTGTCGGGCATCTATAGATTTAGCAGTGCTTCAACTCTCTTAGGGTCAATAGATATACCCTTCTCAGAGATGATATGCCCGAGTAGTTTCCCTTTAGTGACCCTGAATATACATTTCTTAGGGTAGAGGGATATTCCATACCGGCGACATCTCTCAAAAATTTGGGCGAGGTGGGCGAAGTGATCACGCCTATCCCAGAAAAGATGGTCAAATCATGCATGTAGATGATTATGCACTGGTTTACTAGGCCTTCAAACGCAATGTCCATAGCCTTCTGAAACATGGCCCCTACATTGATCAGGCCAAAGGGCATCCTCCGGTATTCAAATCTTCCTCACTTGGTGGTGAACATCATTTTGTCTCTATCTTCATACTTAACCATGACTTGGTTATACTCGGAGTACCCATCCAGGAAGGACATCATTTGTGATCCATTCACGATTTGCAATACTTCATCCAACAAGGGGAGAGGGTGATTATCCTTCTTAGATGCCTTCTTTAAATTTCAAAATCCATGCAAAGGTAGATTTCACCACTTTTCTTCCTCACAGGGATGAGGTTGGCAACCCACATAGTGTGCCAGATAGGAAAGATAATCTAGGCTGACAATAGTTTCTGAACCTCTTGATGGATTAGAGGCTTGATTAGTGGGTTTAGCGGTCTTTGCTTTTGCCGGAAGGGCTTAGCATCAGGTTTTAGTGGGATGGCATGGGTCATGATGGATGTGTTATATGTCTTCAAATCCTCATACCCCCATGCAATTATATCAATGTATTCTTGGAGAACCGCAAGAATCTTCTCCTTCTCCTTCTCCTTAGGGGAGTAGGAGGTGCCAATTGTATCAATTTTTCTTTATCGGCCTGGCCAATGTTAACTTTCTCGAGTTTTCATCCCTTAGAGGAGGATGATATCTTTTCTTGACCCTGGGGGTCTAAGTCAAAGATGCATTCTAGTGCTACTATCCCCTTAGGGATGGTGTTGGTTGGCAAGTCTATGATCCCATCATCTTCTTCACCCTACCTAGTATCTTTGTGATCTCTTTCTTCAGCTATCTGGTCCTCAAAAACACCAACATTGGCCATGAAGGCCAGGATATGTTGATCATCCTCAAAGACTTGAAAGTGGGTGACATTGTTTAGAATGGACGGGGTGGGGACCATCTCAGTGGAAAACTTCCAGAGTCGAGAGCCAGCCATTGGCTCAAGAGTGCTGGCATATACTGCAAGGGCATCCGAAATGTAGTTTCTTTTTGGGGGAATGAGTTCAATGCCAAAGGAATCAAAATATTCAATGAGGCTCCATGCCCGGTTATGGTATGCGGCCAGCCTTTTATCATGACATGTGTATTGGCTGTGGACCTGCTTAACGATCAACTCTAAATCACCTAGTGCCCGGAAGCGAGTGATTCCCTTCCTTAGTGCAAATAGGAGTCCAAGGACCAAGGCCTCGTACTCTATCACATTGTTCATGCAGTTGAACTATAGTCTATAAGATACGAGGAAGGATTTCCCCTACAGGTTGATCAATTCCACTCTAGCCCCACAGCCTTGTTTAGACCGGGACCCGTCAAACTTAAGGGTCCACAAGTCATTGTTCGTTGTCTAGGGATGGGAAGGCGAAGTGGCCTTTGGATTATTTTTGGGGAGTTTGGAAGGAGTCTCCTCTGGCACTGATTTTGCATAGGTGAGGCTTTCCTCTGGAGAGATTTATGGTTGGGATTCCTAGACCAATGGTGCCATAGAGGCCCTGCCAGATGAAGTATTTGGTCCCAAGGAATCATCTTTATGTTCTTTCTCCTGAAGGGCGTTGATATGTTGGGTAGCAGTGGCAAAGAAAGGTTCACATTCTAGTTCAAAATGTTTTTGATAATGCACCTGGCACCAAGTGTCAAACAAGAGTGTAGAGGGAGTGGCTACAATACCCTGAGAGTTAACCTCAACCCTTAGTTTTTCGTCCAGGTCCTAGATTCTCTGAGAGACTATGGGATCTTCTCGAACATTAATATTTCTAGGGTTCTATACACCTCGGGGAAAAGTCTTAGAGAAGAGGACTTCATTTAACCTCCCGACTTCGGTGAGGGCCTATTTCATCCTGATCTCACTTTCTACCCAGATCTGGTTAGATTCTCCCTCCCAGGGGAGCCACAAGTGGGAGAAGTCGGTAGAGAAATACCTGTTAAGGGACTTAGACCAATTTTGACTTAATAACATCCCGTAGTTCTCTGATATGTCCACTACTTGGATGTCGATTATGCTTGCTATCTGGTGGTCTTGGATGAGCTGAATCTGGATGTTCTTCAACTCACCTACCATTTTCACAGTAGTTTTTTCTAGTTGGACTACTGCGCCTTTGGATGGAGTAGCATGTAGTCTAAGCTTCTGGCACATTGATAAGGGCACGACATTGCCCAAAGCACTAGAATCTACCAAGTAATTACGTAGGTTCTTTCCTTGTATGTTTAAGCCTAGTAAGAAGGGAGGATCCTCAATGTTTCCTTGGAAGACAACTGCGTTGGCATCATCAAAAGTGACAGTCTTGGGTGGGCGATTGACAGCTTCCAGGTTTCCCAACAGCTTCAAAAGAGACTTCCTTTGCTCGGGACAATTCAGTAATACCTCCATCAAGGTCATGGAGGTGGTAGTTCATTCTAATGCCTTTGTGATGTTGAACCTTCCCCCCGGGAATTGTTGGCTTCCCTCGGCCGGATCCTTAGCTTGGTTAGAGCTAGGGCCCTTCGAAGGGAAGGAGCGATTAGTGGTATTATCCATGGGAGGGGTATCTTTGGGAGGCATAGGCATGTAAACTGGTCCTTTACCAGCCTAACTTTGAGTGTTGTAGGGAGTCTGTGGGTTGGTGAAGGCATTGGCCTCAAAGGCTGGAATAGATTCACCAAAGAAACCCTACAACTCAGGTTCTTTTTCATCTTCTTCATGATCTGGTTCAAATAAAATGGTCTCACAAGTGAAGGCACTATGATTGGGCTCTTGCGCAAATGTTTATGGGGGTGTAGGATTGATAGGTTGTTGCCTATCTGACTGGGAAATCATGATGACCTTCTCCAGGGTGGCATAGTTCACCTCAGAATGAGAGTTGGTGTCGTGCAATCTACACCAGTTAGTCATGGGGTAGAATTCTGCAAGCTATGTAAAGTGGCTGGGTCCAACACTACCTTTAGTGGTGTTTTGGTTCGAAGGAGGACCTCCGGTGTTTGCATTGTTATTCCATTATTTTTGGTTGGGCTGAGGCCCGTTGTTGTAATTTCTTCCTCTGGCATTGGTATTTCATTGGCTAGAGAAAATATTCCCTCTCTAGGAATTGGAGGTGTGGGGTGCAAAAGACCCCGCCTTCAACTATCCCATGTCCACAGTTAGTGAAGACAACAATCGCAGGAGGGACTCAACCTCGGCGGACAACTGGGTGTTCGCGTCACAATGTGATAGTTGTTGGGGTTGATTCCCAGGGAAAGCGGTAGCAACTATCAGAGTTGAGGGTGGTATTCCTCTGGCCGTGGATGACTGGAAGAAAGGCACTCTGGAAGGTTGTGTCGAAGGTTGTTGTGTTTTTTGTGGCTGGTTCCAAGGAACAAATTCCAGACCCGGTATTGTCTGGGTTTGCTATGGGTATACGTACTAGGCCTGCTAGTCTATCAGTGGTGGTGGGGGATTCATGGCCATTGTAGGGGCACCCATTTCTTGATTGGGTTTATATCCCCTGGTGTAATAAGTTCCACCATGTATCATGTTGAAAGGTGTGCTCTGCCCAATCCCGCCCGGAGCTTTGTTCAAACTGCAAGACAACTTTAAGGCTAGGTTGTAAACCTTTTCTAGAGTATGCCAGTTAGTGGGGGTGGTAGTTCTCCATAGGAAAGTGGAAACAAAAGGGTCCATCATGTTAAGGTATGTCTGGATGGTTACATTCGTAGATGGGATGAAAGGACATGTGCACCATTTCAAGGCGCGTTGGAACTGATGGTTGAATGTTGCAAGGGGTTCATTTGGTTCCTTCCTGATGGAGATGAATTGGATATGGGACCATGCGGGGTCCACATGTATGCAGAAGGCCACTAGGAAGGTGTCCTACATATCTAGCCAACTATTAATGGAGTTGGCGGGTAGGTTAAGGTACCAGTTAGTTTGTTTTGTCCCAAGGACAGAGAGAACATCCGGGTCACAACATATTGATATTGGATCTAGTGTCGGTTCATGACATCTTTGTTTTCCTGTAGATGCTCTTCTGCGGTTCATGAGCCTAAGTGATCATATTGGGGATAGATCTTTTCTGGGTGTGCAGGAAGATCGTTGATTACACCTGGAAACTGTCCCATTGGGGACCCGATGTTACCGAAGTATGCAGCCATCAAGGGTGTTTGATTCTAACTAGACTGAGTGTTAGTCCTGAGGGTTATTTGGGAGAGGTGGGTGTTCTTGGATGTAGTAGATCCCCAGAAAATGTTGGTTGGCTTGGTTTTTGGGGTCCATTTCTTTTCGGTAGGAGGCTCAAGTTCAACAAACCTTCCGGGATAGGGGCTGATCTAAGGACTCTTTCAAATTAGGCAGGTGAAAATGATCCAATCCCACTAAAGGATTGCTTGCAAAAACTAGGGCTTGGGGAACCCTTAATAAGTGTAAAATCTAAATCCTCAGAAGGGGATGAGCTCATGCCCTCCTTCTAGCACCAGCTTCTGTAGATGAGACTTTGTGACCGAGTCTGCCAACAGATGTAAGTTGTCACCGGGTACTAGGGTACCAGCCAACTTCACTTGTAAAGGTTGTCTGGGGAATAAATTCTCTAGGCCTTCAAACATGTGAGAGTCAGGTCTCAACAGTGCGGGAGCTAGGTTGGGAGTGTGACTATTTTGTCAGGGGGATAGCTAGTTTTCTTGGCTCATCGTCTCTGGGGATTTAGGTAAGTTGGGATTTCCTGCAAGCACACGTTAGTTAACCAAATAAACTTTAAAATATAGGTCAGGGTTAGAATTATTCCATCTACCTATAGTCATGCAAATACATTTAAAACATCAACCATGCTCTAATATACTACACTAAAATACTGAATGCACATAGAACCATTAGTTCATACATATTCAATAGCGAGGGGAAAGAAGGTCATTAATCTACTTAAAATATTAGAGCAAGGTACATTAGAAACATACAGCATAAAAGAACGTTAATCCAAAGATCAGAATGCTAACAACATCATTGCCAAAACTCCTCTTTCTTCATTAACAAGTTTCCAGCAAGCACTGGTGCATACAATGGTGGCTCCAAGGGAGCATCTATCTACTGAAAACTTCTAAGAACTAAGGAGCCTTGAGCTCTGTAACTACTAGAAAATGAAATACTGAAAGTGTTATAGCTATGGCCTACAAAATCCTTAATTATGCCGACCCTTGGAATGAGGTTGGACTTATTATTTATACACAGATTTTCCCTCAAATTAATCTTACTTAACTTTACAGTCAACAATAAGATATCATTTCTGATGGCTGGTACTACCTGCACCATGCTACAACAACCTCGAGATGGAAAGAGGTCTGACATGTCAGAAGAATGAGACAAGAAAAGAGGTATGGAAGAACTGGCCTCGAGAAGAGAGCCAGAGGGAGAATAAAAGAAATCTGATCCCCTGGGGATCGAGGCTACATGCCTCATTAATGGAAAAGTGGCTCACTATCTCTGATGCACTAGGTGTTATGCTGGAGCAGCACCTTGGGAAGACCTGTTAGAAACACTGAGAGGGGGGGTGAATCAGTGTTTATCAATTAATTATATTTTAGCCAATTAAACATATATCAAATGTGCATCCAAAGAAATATGACACAAGAACACATAACACATGATATGATTGTGGAGAACCTTGATCAGAGGAAAACTCCAGTGGGGATTAGTACCCACTAAATATTGTACTAGGTATAATGAACCTGTTAAAGTTCCTTTGCCCTGTTAGAAGTAGTCTTTACAAATTGAGTACAATGACCTGGTTAAGGGTCAGACCCTGTTAAGAGTCTTTTACAAAAACCCTGTTAGGGGTGTATGGCTCACTGCCTAGGCTCACTGCCCAGATAATATGAAGGCTACAACCCTCTAAATGTTGATATGCACTATATCAAAAATGAACTACTATAGTGACACTGTTGTCTGATCAGTTTCGTGTATGCGTGGATTCTCTTACTCCTTCAAAGAGCTATATCATCTTTTGACTTCATTATACTATCCCTCTATAAATTATTCTTGCACAATAATTGAATTTTATTGCACACTGTAACATAACAATACATTACATACTTATATCTTTACAAATGAATAGGTGCGACCCAAAACATAACACTTAGTCGGCCTCTTAACAAAATATACAATGCTTCCAAACAAGTCAGCTCAAGCATGTTTATAACAACATTAATTACATCATAAAAAACTTATAACTAAATGCGCATAGCCTTAGTATCACAAAATAATACACGCTGATCAAAATAGTAGTTGGCTTATGTGCTCTGTATTCTGGACAATTTTCTGGACTGCAGTGTACTAATCTATCTATATATTTTCTATACTGATGTTCTATACCTAGCGCATTTGGATATAGCATGTATATACATCATAGAGTATATACCTAATCACGCATGCTCTAGTGTGATCTCTAACATGTGCGCTGATGTGCTAATCTATGTATCTCTCTGTCTGTCCTGTTTTCTGTACTTATTCATTTTATCTCCTAAGTTATCTTTCACAGAAACTTAGTATGACTTTGTTGCCATGATTGAAAACACAAAATAAGCCATGCTTCCTCAGGAAGTCAACTTTCCAACAATATCCCCCTTTGTCATTTATGGAAACAAGGGAATGTGGCTAAGTTACTCAAAATGACTTCATTCAAAAATGATTGTATATCATAACTTAATGATATATACATATATACTACTCCATATATACACATTCTATACTACTCCCTGCTAGGGATTTTTCTTGTATGAACCACAATGCTTGAAATGTTTATTTGAACCTTGTACCTTCTAACTTTGATCCAGAGACAAGAAAATCCTAATTGCTAAGGACTGGATAAGGTCCTTCTTCGTTTTTGAGCTCCACAAATACTCAGGTAGGTTTTACCTTTTAAGATTGTTGTTAACACAGTATTTGTTGATGTGGACACTGATCTGTCATGTATCTTTACTGAACCAACTTATAAATCACCTTGTAAATGATCAAGCATAATCATATACAGGTTTTAACCATACAAATCATAATCTTAAATATGACAAAAAACCAGTGATGCAAGGATTTCAATCCTTCTTCCTTTTCTTATAGGAGGGATAACCTAGTTGATTCACTCTTCAAGGAATCAATAATATGGACAGTGTCCTGCTGACAGAGGTCCTTCACAAGTTCAGTTTGTTTGTTCTTAGTAACAGAGTATTTTAATTGATTTGGTTTTGATAGCTTGGAATATCTTAGACACAGATAGATAATCAAACTATTTTCTGAACCAGTGCCTATCCTTTGGGCTGCAGAGTCAATAATAAGCAAAGGTATCACAGAAACAAAATACACTGAACTGCCTTACAGTTCAAACAATTAGGATAGGTTGCCTTACAAACTA
>MU227202.1:1661404-1704463 GCA_018584345.1 Thuja plicata
ACTTTTTTTGTAGGCATCATTGGTGGATACATGTGTCTGTCCATAAAGACTTGTGCAAATGCCTTTTCAGTCTCCTTTCCAACTTGTTCATATTCCTTGTTCATTATCTGTAAAGTCCTTGTCTTACTATGGGGATGAGGCTTTACAAGATCTAGCAAAATAGCCTTCTCATCATGTGAACAAACAAGGAGAAGAGTATCCAGAGTTTCTTCTCTAATCTTCATGTCTTCCTCAATAGCATGTCATTTCATAGTTTCCAATACATTCCATAAGTTATCTGGTATCATTGTCTTAAGTTCAAGAACTGATTTCTTAAACTTGATCATATGAGATATGACCATGTAATGTATCTCTGTCTTATCAACTTATGTATATTTGTCATAGACCTTTGAAAGTGTATCCAATCTACCTTCATTTATAATCTTATTCTTCAATATGTTCAAGCTTGGTCTAAAACCCATCTCTGGAGGTGCTTGTGTATTCTTTGTAGTGCTCCTTGTGGTTCTTGAAGATGGATGACCTGTGGCAGCTTGCTTCCTTCCTCTGGGTTTCTTTCTAGGAACAGAAGGTGGAGATGTATCCAAGTCAATGGTGGTAGCAGGCGCATATGTACTTTGCTCATTTTTCTTCTATTTCTTCTTCTGAGATTCATTAGTCTTCTCAATCTTGACTTTAGAAATTTTGGCTTCTTTTGCCTTATTCAAATCTTCTCGAGTAACTCCATGAGCTTTCAGTATGTTAGATGTAGTTCTGGACGCTTTCCTTTTATTGACAGCAAGTTTTAACTCAATATCCACTTCATCAGTCTTTTCTCTGTAGGTTCCCCATCTAAGTTCATTGGGGTCTATAGGTGCTGACAATAAGACATGCGCATATCCCTCTAGCACATGGTCTTCAACTTCATATCCTAGTGGATGAATCCACTTAGTTCTAGGCTCAACGGCCTCCATGCATGTGCAATCTGTTTCAACCATAAAGCATATTGTATCGTGTACTTGTCAACTATCTTCTCAGATAGTCTGACCCTGCTCTGCATTTTAACCTTGAATATCTTTATGTCCATATCCATTTTATCTCTTGCACTTCTTTCTACTATGGCTTTGAGAGATATTTGAGTCATTGTAGGTTTTCCTTTGTCTAGATAGAGGTCTGCAACCTTTCCTACTATGTGGTGATACAAATAGATGATCAGAGATCCAAACCTGAATGTTCTTCTTCTGTCATGTTTGATGATTCTGGTATTTTCAATCAACTGATCACGCAAGATCTCACAAAGGTTGTACTGAGTGTTATCCTTTACTATTCTGATTGCTGCAAGTACTGTTGCTACAAATACACTATTCAACCTGCTTGCTTGCTAGAACTTGTAACCAAGTATCATTGTCATGAGTTTAATGTCATCCTCCTTGATGGGGTCTACTGTCATATCACGCCTGTCACTTCTTGACAAACAAACTTTCTCAATCTGGTTCTTAACATCTTTACCAGTGGGAAATATTGGTCCAGTCATTGGAAGTCTAGTCAACTGATGAATTAGGTCTACGGTGATACGGACAAGGGAATCACCAATCCAAAATAGATCATCATGAATTCTGCTCAACAAGATTTTTACCCATTCTGGTTCTTCAAACTCGTGCGCATTCAAATACTCGATAATAGGGTTATCTTGTAGGTGCACGAACTCATCTTTGAATGTGAAGTCCTTATTTAGCATCGATGCCATGTGAGAAGCTATATTATCATCTCCTAATGATTCCTTTTTATAGTAAATGTACATGCGGATATCTTCCACGTGAACAATGCCAAGCGGGGTTTTAGAGAAAGCTCTTTCCACATCATCCAATATAGACTTGAATGGATGCTTCTTAAATATGAATCTCTTCCTTTTTTATACATCAAATACAACTAGGGTCATCATTACTTACTTGGTGATTGTTTAAGTAGGGTTTCCATGAAATTCTGAAACGGCGCGATGGCTAGGGCTTCGTTTCAAACTGATTAATTGTTCGTTCCAAATTTCAAACTGCTATGCCTTCATGCCTGGATGTCTTAGTGCTCTAATGCTCTTCAATTTCTTTCTCTTCGAATGTAAATGTGAGAATGATTGAATATAAACTTCTTTTTATACGATCTGCCACATTTAATGCTTGCAACCATACATAGAGATTTTCAAACTTTGATCCCGATGCAATTTAGATACTGTGTGAATGAATATAGCTTTAATCTGAGCTTTTAACCATGAATCCAAAGGCGCATACTCTGAAGTGAGTACACCAACCACACAGTGGTTCTGAGCTAGAATAGCTCCCCCTAAGACAAAGAAGGTCTATTCAAGCAGAAGTAGAGGGTGCGTCCATTAAGGATGCAACAACTACTTGGTCAACATTCTTGTCCTTCTTTACTTCAACCCAAATTTTGCTTGAATCTTCATTTGCTTTGACAAACTCGACTTCTCCTTTCTCTTCAAATAGTGACTTTTTGGGATCTTCTTGTTTCTAAGTTTTGTATCTGCAAAACCTTGTGATGTGTCTAGCCTTTCCACATGTGTGACAAATGACAGGAGGTCTAATGTTCTTGCTCATCATGCTGCATTGTTTTTCTATGTGTCCATTATAGTTTCATATCTGACATGTAATGTCCTACAAATTCTTTTGAGGTTGATTTCTCTAATTGTTTTGATTCATTCTTCTGTGATTCTGCTAATGTTGATTCTTATGACTTGTCTTGCAATGTATAGCCTTGTGACCAAATTTATTACAAGAGAAACAATAGCCATTAAAAGGTCTTACCTTTTTACAATCTCTTTCCAAATGCCCATGTTTGTTGCATGCATAACAAATTTTGTTAACTTGTCTGATTTCCCTTTTAGGTGGTTCAGATATAACCTCTATAGTATCTTCAACTTTCTTAGCTTTTGAAGATGCTTGAAGTGATTTTTCTTTCTCTTGTGATGATTTGATTTCATCTTGTGCTGTACTGAATCCAAGACCAGTAGTGTTCCCCTTTTTCCTTTAGGCATTGAGCTAGGATTGAATCAAATCAGAACTTGTGTGGAGTTTATCAATCTTACCCTTGCTTCAGTTAATTCAGATTCCAACTTTTTCTTCATTTTTTCCAATTCCAAGACTTTCATGTTTGCCTGCAGAAGTTCATCTTCCAATTGTTTGCTTTCTTTGATCTTGTCTTTAATGGTGTTCTGGCTATCTGTAAGTTGTTCCTCCAGATCTTCAAGTTTATCATTTAGAGATTTATTCTCTTCATTAAGCTTTTTGACCATTTGTCCTAGATCACTTGTAGAACAATCTTTCAGATCTTTTCTAAGTTTTTTGATAAGTATTTGAGAGCCATCATTTTTCAATCTTAGTTCTTCATTTTCTTTCTCTGATCTGTCAAGATATTCAAGAGCTGCTTCAAGGTTCTTTTTCAAATGTTTTACTTCAGCTGAGTCCATGATCTCCTCAAGTGGTTAAAATTTCTTTCAGAGGACCAGAGCTCTGATACCAATTGTTAGAAACACTAAGAGGGGGGGTGAATTAGTGTTTATCAATTAATTATATTTCAGCCTATTAAACATATATCAAATGTGCATCCAAAGAAATATAAAAAAATAACACATAACACATGATATGATTACGGAGAACCTTGATCAGAGGAAAACTCCGGTGGGGATTAGTACCCACTAAATATTGTACTAGGTATAATGAACCTGTTAAAGTTCCTTTGCCCTGTTAGAAGCAATCTTTACAAATTGAGTGCAATGACCTGGTTAAGGGTCAGACCCTGTTAGGAGTCTTTTACAAAAACCCTGTTAGGGGTGTATGGCTCACTGCCTAGGCTCACTGCCCAAATAATATGAAGGCTACAACCCTCTAAATGTGGATATGCACTATATCAAAAATGAACTGTTGTAGTGACACTGTTGTGTGATCAGTTCCATGTATGCGTGGATGCTCTTACTCCTTCAAAGAGCTATATCATCTTCTGAATTCATTATATTGTCCCTCTGTAACTTCTTCTTGCATAATAATCAACTTTTATTGCACACTGTAACATAATAATACATTACATACTTATATCTTTACAAACGAATAGGCGCGACCCAAAACATAACACTTAGTCGGCCTCTTAACAAAATATACAATGCTTTTGAACAAGTTAGCTCAAGTGTGTTTATAACAAAATTAATTACATCATAACAAACTTATAACTAAATGCACATAGCCTTAGTATCACAAAATAATACACACTGATCAAAATAGTAGTCGGCTTCTGTGCTCTGTATTCTGGACAATTTCCTGGATTGCAGTGTACTAATTTGTCTGTATCTTTTCTGTACTGATGTTCTGTACCTTGCGCATTTGGATATAGCATGTATATACATCATAGAGTATATACCTAAGCACACATGCTCTTGTGTGATCTCTAACATGTGCGCTGATGTGCTGATCTCTGTATCTCTTTGTCTGTCCTATTTTCTATACTTAGTCATTTTATCTCCTAAGTTATCTTTGACAGAAACTTAGTATGACTTTGTTGCCATGATTGACAACACAAAATAAGCCATTCTTCCTCAGGAAGTCAACTTTCCAACAAGACCTCCTTTCAGAACCATCCCTTGAGTTGACGTGCCTTGCTAGGGTTACCCACTTTTTGACACCCTTATTAACTGCCTGATGATGATCAGTCGGCTCCAAGGGAACCTGGATGAGGTCATTAAAAGAATACAAAATTATTAGATTTGGGACTCTAGGATCTAGGATCTTACACTCCAAAAGAATAATGAATACAAAAATACACCCTACTAGTGAACGTCTCCAAAATCTAGAAAACCTTATTGCTCGTTGTCCTTCTTAAATGCCTCGAGAATTTGACTGATGCCACCTTCATTAATGTCCTTGATGTTGCCCCACCAGTTGTGAATGATTCTAACATTTTCTTAAATATCCCCAGCTCCTTCTCTGAATTCATCAACTATCTTCATGGAGTCATGAGCTTAGATCATCATTTTGGATATTCTTGATAGCTTCCCTTCGTCAAAGTCTCCGATAGACTGATACCGGGACTCCATTAGCTCATCATACTTGCTGAGGATGTAGTCCTCTGGGGCGCATGTTCTGGTGGTAAAGGGATCAACTTTTACAACCCTTGTAATGAATCCCTTGAACAAATTTAGTGAATACTTAGTCGCCGTGGCTTTTTCTTTAAGGGTCATGACTAGTTGCTTGCTTACCTCAATCCTGAGGTCAAGTTTGGAGTACTGGACCCGTAGGAAATCGAATGATTCCTCTCCTAAAATCCCCGCCTCAGTGATGGCCTCTTCTCTGGAGTTCATTATCTTTGCTAATCCTATTCTCCACCCTTCATATTTTTCTATGTTTTTCTCCCATAGGTGGACAACAGTGTGCACCTGGCTCAAAATATGGTGGACTGAGTAAAGATCTAGGAGGGAAACTTGTAAGAATTGCCTTACGGCCACTATCTGCTCAGCTATCCATCCATCTATAGCTTGGGCCTTCTTCTTCATGGCCCTTAGAGCATCCACATCACCCCGTGCAATTAGTAATCTGGAGGTGGAAGCCTCTGGGTGGATCTCGGCCAAGGGATGTGAGAGTTCCACCAGAAGTGTGAGGAGATTGGCACTGGTTTCTCTTTCCTACTTCAACTTCTAGGTTTGTTTATTGTATCGGGCTTCCACTACTTTGGTGGCCTCCTTTAGCAAGTCCAACTCGCCCTGCTTATCTCTCCTCCCCAATGTTACCTCCATGATAGTATAATCCTCAGGCCTTATCACCGTTGTATCCGCATTTGGGGAGGTGTTGAGATGGTTGCAACCATATTTCCTACTAGACCAGCCCAGAGGGTATGGACTATCCGAGCCTTCTTAGGCTTCTTAGCCTCTGCATTCTGGGCCATCATTTCGGCCAAGGAAAGTGGAACACCTATTGCTACCACCGGGGCCTTTCTCTTTCTTGATTCCACTAGCCATTGGCTGAATAGGGTGGCTTTGCTGTTAAGACCTAGGCATTAGGATTCCTTTGGAAATTTGGTGGTACGTTCCCAGAATTTGCAGTGTCATCGGGCTCTTTCTCTTTTTCCTACTCTTACTCCCTCTCTCAGGAGGTCTCGGTATTTTCTGCCAAGTTGGCATCTTCTTTTGTGATGTCTGGGGTTTCTTCTCTGTCGGTATCAACATCACCTATATTTTTGAGGATTTCCCCATCCTTCTCAGCATCGGGTGAATTAACATGTGTATCTTTGGGGGTTCTATACTCATCAAGCTGTTGTTGTTCTTCCTCAACATCACTTGCCAGGGTATCTTCCTCCATTGGAACATTTTCTGGAGGTGAATGAGGTATCGGGCCAAGATTTAGTGTTTGGGCTGTCGTGATTACCTCACTGAATGTACTCTGGGGCATTTGGTCACCCGGAGTAACCAAAGGCATTTGGAGCATGATGAATGGGGGTACAGTTGATCCCATGGGTCTGGTTTTCCCAATCATTGGTGGCTCATTTTCAATTTGCCTTGGTTCATCCTCGGTCTCTTGGACCGGTGTCTTCTCCCGCCCATCCTGCTCCTTTCACATTTATTCCTGGACTTTCTTCTCTGTGGCAACTTCTTGCTCTGGGACTTCCTTCTTGGTGGGGATTTCCTCTTTTTCCTGAGAAAGAATCTCTTCTACTGCATGATCTATATCCTCATGTAGGTTCATGAGCTCATCGGTCCTGAGGACATCATCAAAATCATCATGTGGGGAAGAGGTATCCAAAATATTCTCAAGTTTGGGGGAATCCGAACTGACATCTACTGGGGGGCATGTTAGGCATACCAGGGCCTTCATTTGTGCTTGGGGTGGGGTTCACCTTCTACTTCTTCTTCTTCCTCTGTAGTGGGACCCTGGCATCCAAAATACTTGTAGACTCCACCTTAGTAAAAGTCTGCCTACTCATCATTACGGCCAACCACGGGGATCCTGTCAAGCGAGCAGATGCTACTGGAGTTACAAGGAGGCCCTGGGAAAGTTGTGTGCTTATCTTCTAGCTTGCCAGCCTCGACGCCTCCATTTTCTCTTATAACTGTGCCATTATGGGGTTCGGACCCTGGGGAGGTACCTTGGCTAGGGTACCCTCTATCTCCTTCCCCTTTCTTGTGCTGGGTCCTGCAACTCTGGAGGTCAAGGCGGACCTTCGAATAATTTGTCCTTTATGGGTGCTCTTGGGACACACACATGCTAAATACTTATGACTATTTTCTATAATGGGGTGGCATACTCCCTCGATTGTTAAATATTCTAGGGTGGCCCAATCCACTAGAGGGAGATCCAATTTGTCTAACCCCTACTCTTTATACAATGGGTCCTCCAGTGGCCCGTCATCTGAAAAACACTTTGGGAAACCCCAAAGGTCGAGGGCTTTCATCAATTCTTTAGACATCCGTGAATGTTGGCAGGCTTGGAGGTCAAAACTGTCCTGGTAATCTGCCCAAAAATCTTCAATATCTTCTTTGTAGGGCGGGGACGCCCAGGGAAGTGCTAGTGTTATCTTACCCAATGGATCAAAATTATTTCTAGTATGGTTGAGTTTGACCAGTCCCAGACTCTTCAGTTTGCTACCTTCCTCCTTTACCATAGATAGATGGCAAGATTAGTTCCCACAAGAGATTGGGAATGAAACATTGGTCATGTTCTTCACTATGAAGAGGGCGTACAGCTCCAAAATTTGTGTACAAAATTTTAAAAGAATGATTATATCCCCGCAATACCGGGGAAGAAGATAGGGTTTCTTGGAGAAGTTGGTCACCCAAATATATGTGTGTTACTATAATTGAATGAAATAATTCCCATAGGTGCTTACCAGGTCATCGTCTCTTGCAATAACTGGTATCCGGAATCCCGAGTAAGTGTCAAAATATTCTGGTACATGAAGGCATCATTTACTTTGCAAAAATTTGGGAAACTAAGTTCCCACTAGACCTGGGGATAATGATCCCATGGCGTCAACTGGCCCAGCCCATTCCCAAGAAGGCCCATTGTCTTCAAACCCAAAAAAGTCGGTCTTTGTTGGGCCAGTGCCCATAACACATATGATGCATATAGAACTTGGAGGTCTGGAGGACACTCTTCATCTATGTGTCCGCATGGTTAGAAATGATAGCCACCCAATTGAATGTCTGGTTCTGAGTACATCCATGCCAATAAATCCTGAGCATGGGGCTCCTCAAAGAGCCTGCACAAAAATATGATCCCGGCCTGGATAGGTTTTTGAAATCCCCGCGGGGGATTTCCAACTTCATCTTTTTGTAGTCCCTTCTCGGGGACTTTAGCCAGTGGGTGTTGAATGTTGTCAGAAGAGGATATAGGCCTCCTTGAACTCTTTTAGTGATGTGGATCAAGAGATAATAGTGGCTCCCTTGAATTGAGGGATCCCTAGCCCCAAAGTGAAAGTTGTTGCGTCGAGATTGATGATAGTTGTTGGATAATGTAACGGTCGGGGATCGGCGAGGAGAAAAACCTAGGTCAGGGCATTGTAAAGAATCGCTAGTTGGAGTATCATTTCTGGTGTTTGCATCGAGTAGGGGAAACTTGCAGCCTTGATGATCTCGGAGGCGGCCAAGTATCTAGCCATAGCATCTCCGTCGGCCTTTTGTTTGTATATGGCTTGAACCAAGCCCTACATTTTAGCCCATGGTCTGGGCTCCATTTCTGTTATGTCTTGCAACTTAGAGTCCACCTTGTACCCTATGAGAGCACCCTCATTCAGGTACTTGGAAGTTAGCGATAGCTTGGACAGTAGCTTTTCAGCCTTTGTTTTTGTAGCTGGCCGAGTGGAGGTAGTTGGCAACTCTGAGCTATCAGAAGGAGCGATCACTTCAGACATCTTGATCAATCAATCTGCAACCTGAAAGACTGGAGAATCCTCAATACATGATATGATTAAAATAATAATTTAAGGACTCTAAAGAATTCACCACCATTTTGCACCTGCCCAAACACGTGTTAGCATGCAGCAAAATCCCAGAGTAATGAAATTAACATGGTTCAGATTCTGACAAACACCTGGGAACTCTGGGGCATTGGATCAAGTAACAAAAATAGAATGAAGACCCAGGGGCTTCTTAGCACCCAAATTTTGGAGGAACTAGCCATTGTTGACGTGATCGTCAGTAAGTCATACTTGACTGACATGGGTCATCACGTGGCCATATGACAGGCGACATAATGACATTAAAGGTGACAAGTGGGCTGACACAAGGGAAGTAAATGCCAGATGGAATGGGATTTGAATGCCCACTCATGGAAAATTAATCCTACCATTAATATGACATGATAGAGGAGAGAGAAATCTGCCATGGCTTGAACTAGTGAGGTGCTGAGTTTGAGTTGTGGCGAACATCTCTCTAACGAGCTCGACAGATGATTTGGACGTGATATAGCATGATAAGCTCGATGCAACAAAGGGATATACAGGGAATATATACCCAATGTATAAAGGGCCAAAGCACAATGAGGGTTGAAGCACAACTCATGGACTGACCACAAAATAATGACATATATACAGTATAAAATAGGGAATTACATATTCTACAGAATGCACAAAAGCACCCTCACTATCATACAGAGTATACATAAATATACATTAGATTACAATTGCACAAAGGGTGGACAACCCTTTGGTAGAGCCAACCCGCCAATGGGAGGTGATAGGAAAGCCAACATGAAATGCGTGGCAAAAAAAAAAAAAAAACATAAATGAAAACAAGACAGACAAAAGCAAGAAAGAGCAAACCAAAAAAACAAAGAGGGGAGAGCCAAAGGCTTACCTGGAAAGGCAGGGAATGCGGGGAAGACGAACATGGGAGGAACTCTACAACAAGTTCACCTTAAAATAGCCATGAGAAAGCACTACAAATCACTTGTTAAGTCATTGTTTAATCGCCAAAGCATAGGGAGCAATTCGTTGTTTAATCGCCTTAATTGCCTTTGAAATCGCTCTGAGTGCTCTAAGTATTTGATCGCGGTAAATGTGAAAATGATAGGTAATTTATATTTATACCCCTAGGGTAAAAATGTGTTGTTTTCTCCCCGCAAACTCTAGAATAAACAAACCTCTGGATTCTGGGCCTGGGGATTCCATGCATCCACACCTTTTAACGAAAGAAGACATGACGACAGAGAATCCCAGAGTCTGGAATCTGGCCGACTCAAAAGAACAAATGAACCCTGGGACCGGGTCACAGAGACACAAGAAGACAAAAATAAAAAGGAAGACAACCCTCATGGAAGCAAATCCCAGAGGAAAAACAAAAGAAACAAGAAACCAAAGTAAAGAGCAAAATCGAAAAGGGGGACTCAACATTTTGCCTACAAAATGTAGGGACGGGTATGCAGGGCATAACAGGACCCTGATTGGGCCTCTTCGGGAACCTTCCATCTCAACTAGCATGTTTTCCAGGGGTCCTAAATTCCTAGTTCAAGATCAACCTCGACCTCAACCTTGACCTGGGTCCCCCTTTCAAATCTGGAAGTCTGTCGGCTGCCGGAGGTCATCAAAAATTTATTTCCCGCTTCCGGGTCAGCTTTTTTGGGTTCTGAAGTGATGATTCTTAAATTATATTTAATATAGGTCCTCTTCTAGGGGAATGGGTCTAATTGGAATTTAATTCTCCTATGTCAGCCTCTCTAGAAGATTGTGCCCTAGTTTCATATAAAATGAAGTTTTCTCCTGTCACTTTCTCTAACCATCAAGCACAAGACGCAAGAAGCAATCCTAAGTGAGCTCTAAGTATAAAAGCAAAAAGTTCAAGCATCCATTATTCTACATGTTTTCAAGCTTTCAAAGTGTCCAATTATTCCTCTCAAGCATTCAATTTCTCCATTGAAGTTCAAGGACTTAATCTTTCAAGTCTTTGAAGGGATTTGGTTCAAACATTCAAGATTCATCATTCAAGCCCTACATCTATCCATCATGGTGGTGTGATCTTCCTTAAAGATCCTTTTTGTGTCCTCAAGACTCTTTCATTCTCCCTTAAAGATGGATTCCAAGCATACAATCATGGAGGTTTATGGTTTCTAATCGAGTCCAAGCTTTACTATTTACATACTTGTTTACATTCAAAATACAATTGCATATCTATTTGAATATCATAGCTTCATTAAGATTTAATTCTACTACTTGCAAGCATTCTTTATTTCAATTATTGATTTCAAGGTTAATTTAAAAATCACGGTTTGACTAAGGCAAACCCCTCCNAAGGCACCCCCCTCCCCCCCCCCCAACAAACAAATCCATTTTTCTTGTAGATATAGGTTCGAAACAACAAATTGGAGTGCAGATTTGGATACCCTTTTCGAAAAAAAATTGGGATCTGAAAACAAAATTTTAGTCTGAGACTTTTTAGGTCAATTTTGCCCTAGGTCAGAATCAAAAATTCTAGGTCAATGGTGACATTGACTTGAGGGTACAAATTGGAACTATGTCAGAATGGAAAATTATTTCTGGGTTTTGTTCGTCTCTTTGTTTCTATTCTAGATCCAGTCTCAGATTTTCCAGAAACTAAGTGCAAACCCCCAAAAACATCATTCTTCAGATCTGCAACATTTTAAGGTTAGTATTTTTCTCCTATTCAATTCAATTAAAGTTCTTAATCTATCTAAACTTATCACACACTCTCTTCTATAAAATGAGAATTTAGGGTTGTTCTCTTTATCCATATCCTTAATAGGTTGATTCATTTATGCATTGATCGTTTCTTTGGGGTTAATCAATTTGGATCTTTCCTTTAAGAAATTTGGGATTAAGAGGAAAATCCTACCCTCCTCACACACATATTTATATACACATATATTCCATATTCCTAACATAATTTTTAAATGTAATATTTATTATGTTACAATGCCATTACATTTTTCCCCCACTTTAGCAAATATATTATCTTTACAAAAAATGTGAAGCTAAAGTAAGGGAAATATTACCTTAATTACCTCTAATAATTCTATCGTGTGGAGTTTCCCCCATCTAGGAATTCCTAATTTGACACCAAGATGGATCTAACACACTTGTTGTAGATGAGCATGCTAGATCATGAAGACACATGTGATATAGATCATTGATAGTACTCTAATATGACTTGGCAAGTAGTGTTATGTTGAGGCATATGATAGCGTGATTTTTTGATAAGCTCCAACATGTGTAGTGAATGCTAGATAGGTATGTGATAGGGAGAATTTTGATGATGGATCAAAATGTGTGGCATTGAGCTAGATAGGCATGTGATATTGAGGTTTAGACACAGTGCACCAACATGTGTAGCATTGAGCTAGATAGGTGTGTGATACAGAAACTTAAGATCATTGTTGATACACATAGTGTTAAGCTAGATATGCATATGATAGGGAAAGACCAAGACACAAATCAGTGGTTTGACCCCCATGAAGACAGATGATGTTGAATTAAAAAAAAATTATGAGAAAAATTGCAGTATATAGACATTGTAAGATAAAATCACAATCAAAGACACACACATAACACAACCCCCCATTAGGATTGACTATACTGATGACATGTAACTGATTGAATGTTTGAAGATGTTAAGTTGATGATCATGCAAGGTATTAAATCAGTTAATGTATTGTATTGTCATTTATGTCAACTTTATATAATCTATATGGTCATGGAGATGCTGCCAAAGACTTCAAAGAACTCATGAATCAAGGCTATGCTAATCAGTAATGCATACAAGTCTAGTATTCACTAAGTGACTGAATACACCAACGGAGTGCACCCGACGGTCAGAGTAAAAGAACAAAGTCACAGTGTTGCCCGACGAGGAAATGCACAACATTACCGATGAGCAGAGTTACAATGTTGACCAACGAGCAAAACACAGAGTAACTCGACAAACATAATTTCAGTGTTGCCTGACGAAGAAGACAAGAACAAAGATACTGATAAAAACTGAAATCACACCGACAGAACAGTCAGTTATCACTGATGACTCACTGAAGTGTTGACCAACAGAACAGAGAGTTCAGAAAATGACAAAATACTTAGTTTTCAAGAAGCTAAAGATAGAGTTAATGGATACTTATCATTGTTTTAATCATCTAGATATTACAGAGATAAGTAATTGATTTAAAATTGCTTTATCCAGTTGGCAAGAAGATCTCTATGAGATCAGACTGGAGATTTGCTTTAAATCTTTTATCAAGAATTATGGAACATGCCAAGATCAAGAAAGCCTAGAAAAGAGGAAATCATGTCTATAAGAGACAAACTCAATTCGTTATGAATTGTGTGTGTGGGGTGAACAAGAGAAGATGAAAGATGCTAAAGAAAATCTGAAGGAGAAGAAAGTCTTCATTTCAGTCCTGATCAACAAGCTAAAGGAAGAGATAGATTCTGCAGACACTGACGAATAGTAAGACAAGCATAACAAAGTAGAACAAGTGTGGAGCAAAGGTATATATTTAATTATATTGATCAGTGAAGTAATGGACCTACAATAGATCTAAAAATCTACAATTGAGATGTATGTATGAACAGATCATTAGTGTTTCAGTTTAACCATTGAAGCATATAAGCCTCTTAATTAAGCATGACTTAAAAGTCTTTTCCAATTGAGATACATCCCAAGGAGTATAAAAAAGTTTCATCACAAAACTAGCATTGGATATGCCTGATACCTATTGACAAGCCAAGAGAGTTTGATCAAGGATGGTCGCATTAGATGCCAGATACTAGTTGACAAACTATTTCTAAATCCTCTAACAAGGTCACACCTAAAAGTGTGTTTGTAACCTTTAACAGGGTTGACTCTTAATAGGGCTCAATTTGGAAGAGTGAAAATTTGGGGTATCGGTCCCAGTGGTTTTTCCCTTAACAAGGTTTCCACGTTAAAAATCCATGTGTTATGTGTGTATGATTCATTTCTTTACAGTTTTGTATCTTACATATTTGATTTTGGATTTATCAGTATACTTTGCATATTTACTGTATTTCAATAAATAGATGACTGCTTATTAGTAAAGATACAGAAGAAGGTTTAACAGAGCAATCCGACAAGTAGAAAATTGATATAAGTAATTCAAGGCATTCATCTTGTAGGACAGAAGATAACTTGAGATATAATTTGTGGTTTAAGTTTGAAGGGTTGATTTAAGGATTAATTTTTCAGGCCACTGATTCACCCCNCCCCCCCCCCCCCCCCCCTCTCAGTTATTTCTAACAATTGGTATCAGAGCTTGTGTGCTTAGAAAGGAAGGTTTCAAGACCTAAGCTAAAGATCACAAGATGAACAGATGAGATCTACCCAAGTTGAACAAAGATAATTTTGCTTCATGGCAGAGCAGAATAAGACTCCACTTATCAGGTATTGGTAATGATGTTACTCAATACTTAGAAACTAAATATGTGTTGCCCACAGGAGCACCAACAATTGAAAAAATGAGAGAGAAGCATGAACACAACGTCATGATGATAAAGCTTGCTTCCTCACTCTTCGATGTTGAATTTGAAGATGTCAAAGAATGCAAAACTGCAAAGCAGATGTGGGACAAATTGAAGCTTGTACATGGTAGTGACAAAAATGGTTTGAGAGCCAAGGAAGAAATCCTTAGAGGAAATTTTGATGATCTCAAAATGAAAGAAGGTGAAAACATCACTCAGTACAGCACAAGAATCAAAGAGGTAGTCAATGTTATCTGAGGAGTTGGAGGTTTACTAGAAGAAGATATAGTGGTAAGTAAAATTCTAAGAACCTTATTGCCTACTTATGCTATTGGAGTATCTACCATTCAAGAAATGAGAGTAGTAGAAAATAGAAATGTTACTCTAGACTGTTTGATTAGAAGACTGATTTCATTTGAGATGAATAACTTTGATAATAGTGTCTTACCAAACATAGAGTCTGCATTCAAAACTTCTATGAGAATAAGTAAATCAAGTCATAAAAACACTATGAGAAAAGATAGTGATAGTGAAAGTGAAGAAGATGACCTTGATGAAATTGAAGCACTTATGGCCAGAAGAATGCAGAGAGGCAAAGGTAAATACAAAGGTAAATTTCCACTTGTTTGTTTTAATTGCAAAGAGATTGGACACTTTGCTGCAAGATGTACTAACAGAAGTAAAGACAAATCTTTTGAAAAGAAGTTTGACAAAGGTGATTATAGAAGATACCGACAATCATAAAGAAGAGATATTTGAGACCATAAGGATAAAGGAAAGAAGGCCATTTACCTATAAAAATGCAAAGATGATGATATTGACACCGAATCTGATGAAGACATCGAGATGGTGTTTGTGGCTGTAAAGGATGATTCAGATGCTGATGAAGAAAGGTATGTAGAAACAACTCTCATATCTAAGGTTAGAAAAAATGATGTTTGGATCATAGATAGTGGCTACACTCACCATATTACCGGTGATAAGCAAAAGTTTGATACTTTTGAATACTACAAAGGTGGTTTAGTAAGAATGGGTAATGACACACCTTGTCCAATTGAAGGTAGAGGAACCATAATGTTGAATAACTAGATAAAATATGAAAATGCTTGTTGGGTAAATGGATTGAATTATAATCTATTGAGTGTTTCTTAGTTGAATAATTCAAGTCATAGAGTAGCATTTGCAAATAAGAAGGCAAAGATCTTCAATAAATATGGAAATCTGATTAGTACCGGTGAGCAGACAAAAGGTAACTTATTCTATCTAAATGATATTGACTCCACTTGTTTGATTACTACAAATGAAGAACTATGGTTGTGGCACAAAAGATTGTGTCATGTTAATTTTGACAACATGATAAAGATTAGCAAAAAGAGAAATGTCAGAGGCTTACCGACGATGACCAAGCCTGACAACATCATGTGTAAGAATTGTCAAAAAGGTAAAATGAGAAAGTCTAGTTTTAAAAGCAAAACCCATACATCTGATGCAATTCTAGAATCAGTCCATACTGATTCATGTGGACCTATGAGGATAAAGAGCTATTATGGAGATAGGTATTTTATTCTCTTTGTTGATGATTACTCTATAATGATGACAGTCATGTTTCTAAAAGATAAATTAGAAGCATTTAAGATGTTTAAACGGTATAAGGCAATGGTTGAAAAGCAAAGTGGTAAGGATTTAAAATGCTTAAGGTTGGATAGAGGAGGGGAATTTGTTTTAGATGAATTCACTAACTTTTGTAATGAGAATCGAATCAAAAGATAGGTCTCTACACCAAGAACACCACAGCAGAATGGAATTGTTGAAAGAAGGAACAGATCCAAAGTGTTGGAAACACTGAGAGGGAGGTGAATCAGTGTTTAACTAATTATTCTATTTCAAAAATTTGAACATAAATCAAATAGACAATATATGAAGCATAACATAATAACACATAACACCAGATATGTTTACAGGGAAACCTTGATCAGAGGAAAACCCCGATGGGAATTAGTACCCACAAATGATTGTACTAGTATAATGAACTTGTTAAGGTTCCTTTGCCCTGTTAGAAGTAGTCTTTACAATGCAAGTATAATGACCCTATTAGGAGTCTTTATAAAACCCTGTTAGAGGTGGTTGGCTCACTGCCAGAGCTCACTGCTCAATAAGATGAAGGCTACAACCTTCTTGATAATAGATATACACTATATCCAAAAGTGAACTGTTGTATATGACACAATTGTCTGATCAGTTCTGTTTATGCGCTGATGCTCTTAATCTCTTAAAGAGCTCTATCTCATGTTGACATCTCTATATTTTTCTTCTATATCTCTTCTTTGCATATTTCTTCCACACTTTCTAATACAACTTTACTTATCATATATACATGTTCATGCCTGAATAGACGTGACCAAAAACAAGAACTTAGTTGGCCCAAAAACAAAATTCACAATGCTTCCAAACAAATTGGCTTAAGCATGTTTACAATAATGTTTAATACATAATAACAAAATTATTACAATAGGCGCTCGGCCTTTACACAACAAAATATTATATGCTAAATCAAAAACTGTGGTCGGCTTCATACTCTATTTTCTGAGTTGTTAGTGCACTTAATCTTTATGTAACTTCTTCGTACTATTATTCTATACCATGCATGTATAGACTTAACATATTCACATATAATGGATCTTATGTATGAACACGCATAACCTAATTCTTTTGTATGCACGTGCCCTGGTTCTCTAATCATATACATATCTTTGTTCTATTTTGTCTTCCATACTTAGCCATTTTGTTCTTCAAAGTTTGCTGTCAAAATTTTTGTATGACTTTGTTGCCATAATGACGAAATAAAATAAGTCATATTCTCCCTGAGAGTCAACTTGCTAACAATCTCCCCCTTTATCATTAATGGCAACAAAGGAATGTGGCCAAGTTACTCAAACTTTGACTAACACTCAAAAAATTGTATTTTATTCAAACTTCTATATATAACATATACACATACTCCTTATATACATTACTCCCCCTTTGACATTAATGACAAAGGTGTCAAAATTGTAAGTCCGTGAGTACTTACTCTGAATATATATTTGGATAAGCAATCTGTAGATTTTTTATCTCTTGCTGCCAGAATGCCTTCAATGCATCAATTGTCTGAAGATGGGCGCACAAGGCATATGTAAGCTTCTCCATCTTTTTTAGATCCATGCTAGGTCCTTGATAATATGTAGAAATGGTTGCATCTATCTATTTTATGTTCTCATTTAGAACAACCAGTGAGGGTGCCAGTGCATTTCTTAGTTGAGTCTGCTTGGTTCTTATCTTGCTGATCTCCAACTTAGCCTTTTCAGTCTTTTCTAACTGCCCTTGATAGATATTGTTGCATACATTAATATCTTGCGAGGATGTTTCAATTGATTTTCTAACACTTTCAACCAAGATGTCAGCTTCCTCAATCTTTTTGATGTGCTCTGAGGTTAATTTTACTCTGTCTATGCGGTTTTCTATTACATTTCTGCCTTTAGCTGCTAGTTCTTTCAAGATTGCTTGACCAATCTTCAATGAGTTTAGATCTAGAGAGAAATTCTTTGTCAATTCATCTAATCTTCCCTTCTTGTACTAAACTTCTGCAATTTTAGTTGCAGAGTCTGCTAAACTTTTGAAATGTGATTTGAAGCTTGTCAAGATGTTGTTAACATCATCAACTGACTGAATCTTAGCCATTTTCTTATCTGATGGCACTAAGTCATTTAGGATTTTCACTGTCTCCAGAAAGAGAGGGTTTCTCATGACTTGTTTTTATTTGGCTTTCTCCATGGCTAGCACACTGATCTTAATTAAATCCTCTTCTTCCCAAGCATCTAGATTTGCTGAATCAGGGGTCAACCTTGACAAAAATGATGGTTTGATGGATGGAGTATGTATTAGATTCTGACTGGCTTCCACATATTCACTCTTCATAGGGATCTCCATAGCTGGTGTTTCATTAGTTTGATTGTCTTCCTCATTATTCAAATCTTTTGAGTTTTTAGAGGGAACTTCATCTTGTTGTAAGGATGTGTCATTAGTGCATACATTCTCTGTCTCTTCAGTGTTGACAAATGATTTTTCAACTTTGTCCATGTAAGAAGTAGTCATAGATATCTTAACATCAACAATCACAATAGTTTCTTCTGAATCTTTGGTTGTATCAGAAGCTATTGAAACAGTGGGCGCTGAATCATGTAGACCTATCATAGGCACATTTTGAATAATTGGTTCTTTGTTCTATTTGGGAGGAGCTGGAGTAGCTTTTGTTGTAGGAACCATTGATGGATACATGTGTCTGTCCAGAAATACCTGCTCAAATGCTTTCTGAGTCTCTTCACCAACCAGTTCATATTCTTTGTTCATGACATGGAGAACTCTTGTTTTGGTTATGAGATGAGGCTTAACTAAATCCAACAGAATGGCTTTCTCATCATGTGAGAAAACAAGGAGAAGACTGCCTAATGTTTCTTCTCTAATCCTCATATCCTCTTCAATTGCTTGCCTTTTCAATACATCAAGTATGTTCCATACTTTTTCTAGTATGACTATTTTGAGTTCCAATACTGTCCTCTTAAACTTGATCATGTGAGAGATAATCATAGAGTGAATTTCTGATTTGTCTATCTCTTGGTACTTGTCATAGACATTCTTGATAGATTCTAGTCTTCCTTCATTAACAATTCTGTTCTTTAGAACTGTTAGACTAGGTCTGAATGCTACCTCAAGAGGGGCTTGAGTGTTCTTTACCTTGCTCCTTGTGGTCCTTGAGGATGGATGACTTGTGGGAACTTGTTTCTTCCTCCTAGACATCTTACTTGGTACAGAAGGTGGACAGGATTCTAGATCAATGGTAGTTGATGGCATAGATGTACCTTCGTCAGATTTCTTCTTCTTCTTTTTGGGCATATCATCAAATTTTTCAATTTTCACCTCTGCAACACTTTTCTCAAGTTCTTTTGCAATCTTAGCTTCCCTAGCTTTTTCTAGGTCTTCTTGTGTAACACCATGAACTCTTAGGATGTTAGATGTGATCCTTGTTACCTTTCTTTTATTGTTTGCACTGTATAATACATAATCAACTTGATTTGTCTTTTCTCTGTAAGTACCCCATCTAGGTTCATTGGGATCCTTGGGCGCAAATAGGATAATTTGTGCATAACCTTCCAAAACATGTTCTTCAACTTCATATCCGAGAGGGTGAATCCATTTTGTTCTAGGCTCAACTGCCTCCATGCAAGTACAGTTAGTTTCCACCATGAAGCATATGGTGTCTTTGTATTTCTCAACTATCTTCTCTAGTATCATAAACCTTTTCTGCATCTTTATCCTAAATGTTTTGATCTCCGTGTCCATAGAATCTTTCACGCTGCTTTCTTATGTAGCCTTTAGTGATATCTAAGACATAGTGTGTTTACTCTTGTCTAGGTAAAGATTGGCAACTTTACCAACAATGTGGAAGCAGAGATAGATGATCAAAGAGCCAAATCTGAATATTTTGCTCTTGTCATGCTTTATAGCTCTAATGTTGTCAATCAGTTGTGCACACAATATTTCACATAGATTTTACTGTGTATTATCCTTCACCATTTTCATTGCTGCCAGGACAGTTGTTGCAGATACACTATTCAATATGCTTGCGTGCTGGAACTTATAACCTAGAATCACAGTGACCAGTTTGACGTCATCTACCTCAATGGGATCAATAGTCATTCCACACCTATCACTCCTGGATAAGAATGCTTGTTCAACCTACTTCTTAACATCCTTACCAGTGGGAAGAACTGGTCCAGTCTTAGGAAGTCCAGTCATATCATGAATTAGGTCCACAGCAATGCAGACATGAACTTCACCAATCCAATATAGGTCATCATTTATCCTGCTCAATAGGATTTTAACCCATTCTGGCTCATAGAACTCGTGCGTGTTAGAATACTCAAAGATAGGGTTATCGGTGAGATGCGAGTATTCATCTCTGAATGAATAATCCAGTTTCATCATTGAAGCCATAAGAGTAGCAATGTTGTTATCTCCAACTATTTCCTTCTTGCAATATATATATATATATATATATATATATATATATGCGTGAATGTCTTCTACATGCACGACTCCTAGCGGAGTATTATAAAATGCTCCTTCAACATCATCTAATATGGAATTGAATGGATTCTTCTTAAACACGAATCTTTTCCTTTTAGAAATGTCAAATACAACAGGGGTTGCCATACTTACTTGCTGCTTGATTAAATAGGGTTTCATGGCAATTCTGAAATGAAGTGACAACTAGGGTTCCATTTCAATCCTTAATCCATTCACAAACCAATCAATTCCTTAACCTGTAGTGCTTTGATTCTCAATGCTCATGTGCTCTCTAAATGCTCAATCTTGAATGCAAAGTGGGATTTGAAGGTCTTTTACAAACTTATATAAAAGATTATTGCATTTAATGCTCGTTGTTGTAAAGTGGTTTACATAGATAATTTTAATCTTTTATTTTGTTCAAGTTCAGACAATGCGTATATGCATACATCCTCATTTCATCACCAAATGTATGAATTCATTGGCGCATACTCAGAGGTGAGTATACCAGCCACGCAGGGGTTCAAAGCTAGAATAGCTCCCCTTAAGACCTTGAAGGTCAACTAAACAGAAGTAGAAGGTGCGTCCACTGAGGATGCATCTACTACCTTGTTCTCTTCATTGTCCTTTACTTCAACCCAAATTTTATCTGCATCTTCTTTAGCTTGTACAAATTGAACTTCTCCTGATTCTTCAAATAGTGACTTTTTAGGATTCTCTTGTCTTTGTGCTCTTGACTTGCAAAACCTTGAGATATGTCCAAATTTTCCACGTGAGTGACAAATGATAGGAGGTCTAATGCTTTTATTCATTATGTTGCACTGCTTGGCTATGTGTCCATTGTAATTACATATCTGACATGTATTGTTATGAAGGTTCTTTTGAGGTTGATTTCTCTGATTGTATTGAGTCATATTTCTTTGGTTCTGTTGTGACTGATTTCTTTGACTTGTTCTACAATGAATAGCCCTGTGACCAAACTTATTACATGAGTAACAATAACCATTAAAAGTTCTTACCTCTTTACAATCTCTTGCCAAGTGTCCATGCTTGTTCCAATCATAACAAGTTCTGTTAACTTGCTTGAGTTCATCTTTAGGTGGTTCTATTTTAGCCTCTGCAAGATTCTCAGTTTTATTTGCTTCAGTAGATGTCTCTTGTGCTTTCTTTCTTTCTTGCATTGAATTGATTTAAATTTGAGCTACACTGTATCCAACACCAGTAGTATCACCTTTTAACTTTTGTGCATAAATTTGTGATTGAATTATATCAGAACTTGTGTGTATTTTATCAATCTTGTCTTTTTCTTCTGTTAATTCAGATTCTATCTTTTTCTTGATGTTTTCTAACTCCAAGATTTTTATGTTTGCTTGCATAAGTTCATCATCTAATTGTTTATTCTCTTTGGTCTATTCTTCAATAGTTGTTAAGATGTCTGTAATTTGTTCATTAAGATCTTCAATCTTGTCTTCTAAAGACATGTTCTCTTCATTTATCTTTTTGACCATTTTTCCCAGATCATTTATGGAGCAGTCTTTCAAATCTTTTCTTAATTTCTTGATAAGCATTTGAGAGCCATCAACCTTTAGTTTAAGTTCTTCATTTTCTTTTTCAGATCTGTCAAGATCCTTAAGGGCTGCTTCAAGATTCTTTTTCAGATGTTTTGCTTTTGCTGAATCCATGATCTCCTCAAGTGGTTAAAATTTATTTCAGAGGACCAGAGCTCTGATACCAATTGTTTGAAACACTGAGAGGGGGGGGGGGGTTGAATCAGTGTTTAACTAATTATTCTATTTCAGCAATTTGAACATAAATCAAATAGACAATATATGAAGCATAACATAATAACACATAACACTAGATATGTTTATGGGGAAACCTTGATCGAAGGAAAACCCCGGTGGGAATTAGTACCCACAAATGATTGTACTAGTATAATGAACTTGTTAAGGTTCCTATGCCCTTTTAGAAGCAGTATTTACAATGCAAGTACAATGACTCTGATAGGAGTCTTTACAAAACCTTGTTAGAGGTGGTTGGCTCACTACCAGAGCTCACTGCTTAATAAGATGAAGGTTACAACCTTCTTGATAATAGATATACACTATATCCAAAAGGGAACTGTTGTATATGACACAATTGTCTGAACAGTTCCATTTATGCGTTGATGCTCTTAATCTCTTAAAGAGCTCTATCTCATGCTGACATCTCTATATTTTTCTTCTACATCTCTTCTCTGCATATTTCTTCCACACTTTCTAATACAAATTTACTTGTCATATATACATGTTCATGCCTGAATAGACGCGACTAAAAACAAGAACTTAGTCGGCCCAAAAACAACATTCACAATGCTTCCAAACAAATTTGCTTAAGCGTGTTTACAATAATGTTTAATACATAATAACAAACTTATTACAATAGGTGCTTGGCCTTTATACAAAAAAATATTATACGCTAAATCAAAAACTGTGGTCGGCTTCATACTCTATTTTCTGAGCTGTTAGTGCACTTAATCTTTCTGTAACTTCTTTGTGTTGTTATTCTGTACCATGCGTGTATAGACTTAACATATTCACATATCATAGATCTTATGTATGAACACACATAGCCTGATTCGATCATACGCATGTGTGCTAGTGCTCTGATCGACTGCACATCTTTGTTATGTTTTGTCTTCCATACATAGCCATTTTGTTCTTCAAAGTTTGTTGTCAAAACTTTTGTATGACTTTGTTGCCATAATGACAACACAAAATAAGTCATATTCTCCTTGAGAGTCAACTTGCCAACACATAGTTGATTGTCAAAGGACACTGATGATAGAGAAAGACATCACCCAAATCTTCTGGAGAGAAGCTGTCAGTACTGCAGTTTACACATTGAACATAGTACAATTGAAGAAAGACACCAAAAAGACACCTTATGAGCTATGGTATGGACACACACCTAATGTAAGTTATTTAAAAATATTTGGCAGTCAATGTTATATCTTAAAAGATGATAGAAATGGAAAACTTGACTCCAAGAGTGATGAAGGAATTTTTCTAGGGTGTTCTACCAAGAGCAAGGCTTATAAATGTCTAAATAAAGCCTCTAACAAAATTGTTGAAAGTGCAAATGTAAAGATAGATGAATTTGCAGAGAAGAATGAAAAGGAAAGCACTAAAGAACTAGAGGACTACAATAAGTTTACTTACAATGAGGAACCTAAAACTCTACCCTACGAACAATGTAGAGCTCTCGAGCAATAGATCATTGCACCCGAGCATCAGGTTGCAAATACCGATGATCAAAATATTGCTCAAGATGATGCACAAATTGATGGAGAACATAATGAAGAACAAAATGACGATCAAGCTAATAGACAAAGAGTTGTACCTGTACTTGCAAGATATTTCAGAAGGAACCATCCCCATGACTAGATCACAGGAGATAAAAAGGCTGGTATGAGAACTAGAAGTAAGTCTCTAAATACAAGATGTCTTATTTGTGATTATGAGCCCAAATCTATCAATGCTGCACTAGATAATGATGAATGGATAAGTGTAATGAATGAAGAGATTGAACATATAGAGAAAAAAAATACATGGACACTTGTACCAAGACCAGATGACAAGAATGTCATCGGTACAAAATGGATATCCAGGAATAAGTTGAATGAGAACAGAGAAGTCACAAGAAATAAAGCAAGACCAGTATGCAAGGGGTATGCACAAGAAGAAGGAATTGACTATGGAGAGACCTTTGCACCTGTTGCTAGGATAGAAGGAGCAATAATATTGCTTGCTTATGTTGCATATATAGGATTTAAGGTATATCAAATGGATGTCAAGTTTGCATTCCCAAATGGAATACTTGAAGAAGAGGTATACATTAAAAAACCAGAAGGGTTTGTTGATCTAGACATGAGGGATATGGTATGTAGACTACACAAATCCCTGTATGGATTGAAACAGGCACCTCGAGCCTGGTATGCAAGACTTCATTCCTATCTTATAAGTATTGGATTTGTAAGGACTAGTGAAAAGAGTAATCTTTATTTGAAGGAAGATACTAATACTAACATTTTGATTGCTGAGATATTTGTTGATGACATCATATTTGGAGGCAATGATATGCTATGCAAATAATTTGCAAATGAGATGAGCAATGAGTTTGAGATGTCTATGTTTGGAGAGATCAAGTTCTTTCTTGGTCTATAGATCATACAACAAGGAGAAGGTATTTTCATTACATAATCCAAGTACATCAAAGAAGTACTAAAAATATTCAAGATGGAAGAATCCAAACTAGTTGGAACACCAATGGCAACTGGATGCAAACTGACAAAGGAGGACAAGTCATCAGAGGTAAATCAGACTTTGTACAGATCAATGATTGGAAAACTCATGTATGTTGTACATACTAGACCAGATATTGTACAATCAGTAGGAAGAGTTGCTAGATTTTTTGCTAATCCCAGAGAGTCACATATGACTGCTGTGAAAATAATTCTAAGATATTTGAAGAATATCGAGGAATATGGCTTATGGTACAAAAGAGAAGGAAAATTTGAACTTAAGGTTTTTACCGACGCTGATTGGGATGGAAATCTTGATGACTGAAAGAGCACGATTGGAGGAGCATTCTTCATGGGTGACAGACTTGTCACATGGATTAGCAAGAAACAAGGATTCATCTCACAATCTACTACAGATCTAGAGTATGTTGCTGCTGCTATAAACTGCTCAAATATTGCATGGATCAAATAGTTACTGGAAGGTATGCATATGCAAATTCTAGAACCAGTAATTATCTACTATGATAATACAAGTGCAATAAACATTTCCAAAATCCAGTCATGCATGCTAAAACAAAGCATATTGCCATCAAGTATCATTATTTAAGAGAACAAGTTCAGACAAAGGAGGTGATACTTGAGTATGTGCAATCAAAGGAACAATTGGTCGATATCTTCACCAAGCCACTACCTAAGGATGCATTTGAGTACTTGAGAAAGAGACTAGGGGTCAGACCCTTGTCTACTGGTAAGTAAGCTGACAAGAAGGTTTCATCAGCCTACATATTATTAGAATATCATTCATGTTGATGCAAGCAGAGAGATGGAATTCAAAGATAAATCAATACACAACAAGGTATTTATCTACTCCGAGCAACAAAGGTATTTCCGATGGATTGGGAAATTCAAGGAATATATTATGGATAGAAAGGATCCACTTGACATAAGTGTCAAAATCTTGTTTGAAAATATAAGATGTTTGGCATTAATGTCAAAGGGAGAGAGATACCTCATTATCATACTGAAAAAGGGAGATCAAATAGAAAGGGAGAGAAAACATCAAAAGAAAGGAGAACAGTCAAAGGGAGAGAGTTTTGACATAGAAGGAGAATCAGAGAAAGAAAGATTCTACATCCATCTTGTGAAGGGATTGAAGATAGAAAGAAAGCTGCAAGAATCAAACCAAAGCTATTGGAGCTTATCGATAGCTAGACATTTGTAATAGTTACATTAGGAAAGCTTGATGAAACTGTATATTTCATATTGTATTAGAAAAAGTATAGTATGATAATGTAGTATGTTGTCATCAGTAACAAAGGGAGAGATTGATGACATGTAATTGATTGAATGTTTGAAGATGTTAAGTTGATTATCATGCAAGGCATTAAATCAGTTAATGTATTGTATTTTCATTAATGTCAACTTTATATAATATGTATGGTCATGGAGATACTGCCAAAGACTTCAAAGAACTCATGAATCAAGGC
The DNA here is from genome assembly GCA_018584345.1 of Thuja plicata. Taxonomy (NCBI): domain Eukaryota; kingdom Viridiplantae; phylum Streptophyta; class Pinopsida; order Cupressales; family Cupressaceae; genus Thuja; species Thuja plicata. The sequence continues at coordinate 1,687,718 of MU227202.1, forward strand.
TATGCTAATCAGTAATGCATATAATTCTAGTATTCACTAAGTGACTGAATACACTGATGGAGTGCACTCAATGGTCAGATTAAAAGAACAAAGTCACAGTGTTTCCCGATGAGGAAATGCATAGCATTACCGAAGAGTAGAGTTACAGTGTTGACTGACTAGCAAAACACAAAGTAACCCGACAGATAGAATTTCAGTGTTGCCCGACGGAGAAGACAAGGATAGAGATCCCGAAGACAACTAAATTCACACCGATGGAACAGTCATTTATCATTGATGACTCGCTGAAGTGTTGACCGACAGAACAGAGAGTTCAAAAAATGACAAAATACTTAGCTGTCAAGAAGCTAAAGATAGAGTTAACAGATACTTACCATTGTTTTAATCATCCAGATATTACAGAGATAAGTAATTGATTTAAAACTACTTTATACAGTTGGTAAGAAGATCTCTATGAGATCAGTCTGGAGATTTGCTTTAAATATTTTAGTGAGAATTGTGGAACACGCCAAGATCAAGAAAGCCTAGAAAAGAGGAAATCATGTCTATAAGAGACAAACTCAATTCATTACGAATTATGTGTGTGGGGTGAACAAGAGAAGATGAAAGATGCTAAAGAAAATCTGAAGGAGAAGAAAGTCTTCATTTTAGTCCTGATCAACAAGCTAAAGGAAGAGCTAGATTCTGTAGACACCGACGAACAGTGAGACAAGCATCACAGAGCAGAACAAGTGTGGAGCAAAGGTATATATTTGATTATATTGATCAGTGAAGTAATGGACCTAAAATAGATCTGAAAATCTGTAATTAAGTTGTATGTATGAACAGATCATTAGTGTTTCAGTTTAACCATTGAAGCATATAAGCCTCTTAACTGAGCGTGACTTAAAAGTCTTTTACAATTGAGATACATCCCAAGGAGTATCAAAAAGTTTGATCACAAAAGTAGCATTGGATATGCTCGATACCTATTGACAGGCCAAGAGAGCTTGATCAAGGATGGTAGCATTAGATGCTAGATACTAGTCGACAAACTATTTCTAAATCCTCTAACAAGGTCACACCTAACAGTGTGTTTGTAACCTTTAATAGGGTTGGCTCTTAATAGGGCTCACTTCAGAAGAGTGAAAATTTGGGGTACTGGTCCCAGTGGTTTTTCCCTTAACAGGGTTTCCACATTAAAAATCCATGTGTTATGTGTGTATGATTCATTTCTTTACTATTTTGTATCTTACATATTGATTCTGGATTTATCGGTATACTCTGCATATTTACTGTATTTCGGTAAATAGACGACTTCTTATCGGTAAACATACAGAAGAAGGTTTAACAGAGCAATCTGACAAGTAGAAAATTGATATAAGTAATTCAAGGCATTCATCTTATAGGACATAAGATAACTTGAGATATAATTTGTGGTTATAAGTTTGAAGGGTTGATTTAAGGATTAATTTTTTAGGCCACTAATTCACCCCCGCTCTCAGTTATTACTAACATATGCTCCTTAGGGGGGACCATAGACTATTCCAAGGAAGGAAAGAGATGATGTTTCATGGAAACATATGAGATGTTGTCATGGAATTTAACTTCCTAATGGGTGATACATGTTTCCACAACATCCTGCACAGACAAAGGGGATCTCGATTAGATTGGCATTAGAACCTAGAAGTATAGATATAAGTCTACTCTCAAGGGATATTTCATCACTACCATTTGTAACATGAATATAAAGAAACACAGATGAAAACAAAAAGGAAAATTTTGGGTTGATATGGAAGGGGTGTCTAAATTCTCCCAACACTTTGCATCGTCCCTAACTTTGAAAAATCAAGATTATGACAAATAGAAGAAAAAGTTAACAAAGAGAGGAAGTGCACTACATAAAACTTACCATTTCTAGGTACTAATGGATTACAAGGGTCCTCCAAGAGGGAAAAATAATAAATTACAAGCATAGGGGAGCACATACAGACACGCTCTAATATATATATGTAGAAGCAGTTTCGACCCTCACAGGTTCTCCATCAACATATCGTCGCCCTCCCAAACTTGATCATATGGAGAGGGAGGTCGACATTACAATGGTATGACTACTAAGGAGGTCCCAAGAACCTCACCAAAAACTAGGGTCAAGGATGAATCCCTTGACAGGTTCTCATCTAAGAGTTCAACTGTGGCAAGTGGTAAAGATCGTGTGAAGATCGTCGTCAACATCGAAATCTCTAGTGAGTCAAAAATTCAAGCATCGATGCTTGTAGGGGATCCATATAGAGGTGCTAATGAAGATGCATCCCAACCATCCTAATTCACAGGTGGAGAACTCCACAAGCTGTCCAACTCTACCAAACATTCCATGAGTGTTTCACTAAAGTATTGGGACTAAAGTATTATGAATGAGGACATAAAAATAGTTCTGGAAAATCGCAGTGGCAATAAATTTTTTTATTAGAAATTCACAGTGCATTGGTGGTCTTCTAGGAAGTATAAAAGAATGGATGATGATGTGGCCATATAACATTGGTTTTTTGGAGGCTACATATGACATGGAAAATCTATGTCATCCTTTTTATAACTCTATGGTTTTATTTTTGCAAGCTATATCTTTCACTATTCTCCATATTCAGAGAAAGATTTTAAATATTGTATTTCTTGTTTACAATGGTGGGTGCGAATTTTTAAGCCTTTCTCAGGGTCGTTCATGATCATGCACAGGTGGAGGGTCTTCTAGTATTGTTGGAAAATAGAGTACATGATATGATCAGTTATTGGAGATACGTTGAGTTGGATTAAAACTATAGGGGATACATCGAGCATGGAATTCAAGTGCCCAAGATGGATCTTGGAGATAAATCCAGATCATACTATTATGAAAAAAATTACATGCTACATGCAAATTAGAAGCTCCAAAGAGTCAAGATGATAAGAAAGAACTTGATCTCTTATATGATACAATTTTAATTTTTAGTGGTTGTAGTCTCGAGAATCTTGTAGAATTGGGTAGTAAAATCTAAAATATGATGGATATTGCATTAGCTGGAAAATGGTCAGGTCCTAGTACAGAAGGTTCCAATGAAAATTCTTCAGAATCAACCACAATAGTTGGGGGTGAAGAGATAGAAGGTTATACTTATCATAGGTGACCTTGAAATGGGTTTTGTTGTCCTCCATGGATATGGCTTCCTATCATGCATTATTGGCTATCCGACAAGGATATTTCTCTGTCCTTAGTGGACATTACAATGATTACACAATGTGTCATTAATTTGAGATCAAATTATCATATTTTAATTAAAAAAAATCCCAAGCATAAGGTTATGAAGATTTGACAAGGGTACTCAATATAATCAATTTGCACCCAAAAATATCCTTTCCAGCTTCATGTGACTTTGAGAGTTTGTAAACTACCAGCCAACCAAAGAGTCGTTAATCACAAGCAAAATAGGGCCCCTAGAAGGGAATTACAAGGAGCAAGCTGATTTTCATGGTGTAAATCTTTTGAACTATTTTGTCATCAATACATATATTTTTGGCCTCTTCAATAGCTCGATTTTATAGGTTTTAGTTTTCTTTTACAGGTTCTAGTTTTCTTTTCTCAGCGTGGATTTTGAATTTTGATTTCTCTCCACCTTGCTGCTATTTTTTCTTTCATGGTCAGCTGCTTTGTAATTATCTTTATGTAAATCTTATATTTCTCTTAATATAATGTTTAGGTTATTTTGCATTTTTCTTTAAAAAAATCTTTGTAGGTTAAAATATTTTTGAATTAAATTTTATTTTATTTAGCATGTAAAAAGTAATTTAATATCTTATAATTAGTATAATTATTATGATTTTATAATATAATTTATCACCTTTACAAAGTTATTATTTGACAAATTTTAAAACCAATTTAATTGAAAAGCATATAATTTATTATTTTGAAAAAGTACATTAAATTATTTTCATACTCTATTAAACCATTTTCACAATTTAGGTAAATAAGTAATTAAAAAATTTATTACTTAAAATTAATCTCTAATTTTTTTAAAATAACTTGAATACCAAAATAGGCAACCACGTCTAATTTCCAAAATATAAGCATTGGAAGGTCTACAAAGGACTCTAAAATGAATCAAGGAGATTTACAATGAAGAGAACTGTTCCCAACACACCTACTTAAAGCCAAGGATAGGAAAATGGATCTAACATGCATTCCAAAAATATTATAATTTTATTTTCCAAACATAGAAATAATAATGAAAAGCATTTGTATTGACACTCGCATTCAATAGTAACATCAATACACGGTAAGAGAAAAGATACCATTATCAACACTTGTTTGGGTGGTTTATAAGGCATCTACATAGATTCCAATATAATAATACAATTGCATGTTAAGACTCAAAAGATTTAAATTGCACCAGTGTTGATCATGATCCTCATTTACAATGCCATCAAAACTTGTAAATTACATAATTTAGTTTTAAAGTAGTTTAAAAATCAAACACTCAACATTATTACAAAATCATTTCATAATTGATTTACCATCTCCACCTTGCATAATGGTAATCTATGTTGTCCACTTTTATATTTATTATCTAAAGTTGAAATGACATTTGCATTTAATATATCAACGTAGATAAAACACTAACATTCTTAATATTAACATAAAGTATAAATAATGTTATAATTCTCCATCTTGAATATGGTATTATAATATTATAATTATCCATTTAATATTATTTATTTAAAATATAAATAATATATACCTTAAATATAAATAATATTATAACATTATGATATATGCCTAAAATTATTATATTAGTTTTAAAAATAAAATAAAAAATCCTAAAAAGATCAAAAGTAAAAAATATATATTTTTAAAATATAATAATCATAAGATTATATTATGAAAAATGAAGTCACTAAATTATTATTTCATACACTAGCACTAATTTGTGACGTTCATTTTTCATAATATTAATCATTGTCCAAAAGTAGAGCTAAATTACTTTGTTGAACAATAAAATGCAACCAAATTAAAAAAATTTAAATAAAGTAGAAATGAAGAAAAAAGAAGAAGTAAATTACAGCTAAATGAGAAATAAAAAAATATTAAATAAAGTAGAAATGACAAATAAATATCGAGAGTAAATATGAATATCGTAGATTTTTTTCCAAAGCAATGGGCTAAAGTGAAGTGATGTTGATCAACAATGAACTAATATTGCTAAATGAAAGAGTGCAATTTATTTATTTATTGGAAAAATATAGGAACAACTGTAATTATGGAGGATGACTCATATAGATGAGCATGTGCAATTTAGGTGCTTGATAGTCATGCTAAAAACAATGGACTAAAGCCTAACAAAAATTGGCACCCATCTTATCTTGAATCCTATGATGTGTCAAAACACAAACCAACATGTGCAACTCCCCTTTACAAGTGATTTATGTGCCCAACACATTTTTATGTTTCCCATTTCAAGAGAGCCAACTTTCGAAGGCAATAACTTTTGATCTGGATGTTTGATTGATGAATCTTTTGAAGCACCAAAAAGCTCACGAAGAGTTGTATCATGCAACAACCTGCTATGTCGATTATGATCACTTTCAAGATGTTTAGAGCATCTAAAACCTTCAAAGTTTATTTCAAAAATTGCACAAATTCACAAGTTTAAAAAATAAAAAACTTTAAATCTAGACATGATCTTGCAACAAAAATTTATTGGCATGCTTATTTAGCTAATTCGTAGGTTTGAGAAAAATTGCAGACCAATTTGTGCTCCAATGTAAACTTACTATAAATAGTAACCTTATGTAAATGTATGCTTCAGACACCATTTTCCTTATATTTCCAAGCACATGGTCGATCCCAGGTAAAAATCAAATGATGATAGGAAATTTTCAATTTGGTACTAGATATAGAATTTGATGTCATTGACCAATTAGAATTTATTGCTTTGGGATGAGTTTGACCTAAAAATTTGAAATTTGGGCTAGTTAAAAATGGGTGTAATAATTAAAAAGATATAAATTTTGGCATACACTTTAAGTTAAAGACTTATCATCTAACTCGTTAAAGGGTGTAGGAAGGTTGTGATGACCTTATGGCAAGACATTGTCAATTAGTGCCAAAAGACTTAGTCATCACAGAGTTGATCGAGCCAGCAGTGCAACCTGAGCAGTTACAATGTAACCCGAGTAGTGACAGTGTCGACCGAGCAGACAGTGGTAATCAGTATCACCTGAGTGATCAACGTAACCCAAGTACACAAAGTATCTCAAGTGCCAGAGTTTAGTATGTTGCCCGAGTGACAACATAATGCCTAGGTGCCATTATATTGCTCGAGTGGACTACTGGACCCGAGTAACAGTTTTGGGCTGACTAAGATAATATTGTTTAATATTTATTTATCTTATGGAAGTCGACTTACAAAAGTATTTGATTTGGATAAGGTATAAATATAAGGTATTTTGTTTATCCACATATATGTGTAGAAGTGTGTATGCAAATATGAAGTGGCAGATTGTTTAAGAGGCTACAACAATATAAGGAACAACGACTCATCCATCATAGTCAGGTGATTAGTTTTTATATCATTGGATCTTATTCAAAAAATCAGAGTTGCATTGAAGACCATCTACTAGTTCATCCTAACAGATGCATAATCAAAATCCTATAACAAGGTGGACTTAACAGTCCTTTAGAAATCTCCTAACAGAGTTGCATTACTTAATTATATTGTACTAAATCTTTTCACAAGGTGGACCTAACAGTCCTTATTGCTCCTAACAAGGTAGGCCATCAGAAGTGGTCAATTGTAAGCTTTAACATGCTAAATTTATACTGCAGTAATAAATCTTGTGGGTACCATCCCCACCCCAGCTTTACTTTCTATTTGGAAGGTTTCTAGGTAACCAAATATTGTGTCAAGTGTTGTGGATGTTTATTACTTTTCTGTTTCATGCATGCAATCAGATTAGATAATCTAATAAAGGATTAAAGTAATTAAGTTTTATTGGTTCCTGATTCACCCCCCCCCCTCAGTCACCTAGCCTCAACATATTTCCAACAATTGGTATCAGAGCTAAAGGTTCTCTTAACAAAAGTTTAACAACTTGAGCAAAGATCAGAGGCAATGGAAATATATAGACTGGAGAAAGCCATTGAAAATGAAAAGATAGATCTACAAGTGGTCATGGATCAGATCAAGAAACTCAAGGAGCAACTCTCTCTTCCCTGAAAAGAAGAAAAGATTTACCAATGCAGATGAATGACAAAATTTACATAGAAGAAACAATTGAAGACCTATGCAAAGAAAGAAGTTCTGAAGAAGCAGATGCATCAATTGAAGACCTACTTGCAAAGAATCTCAATTTACATGAAGAAGTCAGAAAGTTGAAAAGAGAACAAGAAATTCATTTAGTCAAAATATGTGAAGTCACGGATAAAAGAATCAAGCAGAAAATAACAGAGAGATGTCACAAGAAGATAAAAGATTGTTGAGTACAAGATTAGAGGAAAAAGAAAATGAAATCCATCATTTGTCACTTCAGCAAGAAGATATGATAAATCAACTCAATAATGTAAATCAAGAAGTTATCAATCTGAGGACAGAAAATGAAAGACTACAGAATGATCTCAATACTAAAAATCAAACAAATCAGAGTATGATGAATTCACAGGTAAGCATGGATCAGTTGACAGAGAAAACTCAACTCAGACATCATGGACAGACTGGATTAGGTTATACTAAACAAGGTGAATCCTCACAGCAAGGAACTCAAAAGAATAGAAAACCTACTTGTAATCGTTGTAGCAAGTTAGGGTACACAACAAATGAGTGTTGGAGCAATGGAAAATCAAAGTTTAATGGTAAATGTTACAGATGCAACAAACATGGACACAGGGCAAGTGAATGCACTGAGAAACCTATTTTTTAAGGAAAACGTTTCAATTATAACAAACAAGGTCACAAATCCTCCAAGTGCAGAACTAAGAAATGGAACCCTTCTTCAAACAACTAGCTAAAGAAATTTTTGGTTGGGATTACAACACATGGAGCAAATGTTGTCACTGTCGTGAATATGGGCATATTGGTGCAAATTGTGTAAAGAATCACCTCAGAAAAATGAATCCTACTAAGAGATGTTATGTATGTAAACAACTCAGTCATCTAAGCAAGAATTGCATGAACAGAGAAAAAGTGGATACTAGTTTTGAGAAAGGCAAAGAAAAAGTTTCAGAAATCAGAACTCAGATGAATTAGTAGTGGGTAAGGAAATCTCCTGAGAGTTCAGAACAAAACAATGAAGGATCTAATGGCACCCAAAGTAGCGAATTGGGTGGATCTACCATCTTCAAATAAATAAGCAAGGATACTACTGGAATTGTGCATACAAGCCATTCTACATCAGTTCCAGACGTGCTAGCAAGTCCAAATCAGCATATTGATACACTAGGACACATTATAGTTTTAATCGAGTCAGGATATCAGTTACACCCAAGTTACAAAGGCTTAACCAAGTTAAGTTAGGTTGTATGGTTTTGAGGATGCAAAAGTTAGTTTTCGCCGAGCTTCATTCCGAGCTATGCCAACTACCATGTATGAAGAATTTAATAAGAACTCAATGGTAAAATCTCTTATAAAATATGAATCGGAAAGGTTATTGTTTACAAATTTTTCAGTTTGCAGAGTGATTCAGAGCCTTAAGTGATTCAGAGCAAATTTTTGTTTGAACTCTTCAAGCTGCAAAGTTTTATCAAACCTTTGAGCATTATGACATATACATCTAGCAACAAGGTTAAGAAAGGATCTAAGATGTTGGTGATGAATGCTATCTATGAACCTCCAAAGTTTAAGCTTCATCCAGTGATTGTAGAGGAGATAGACCCAATGGGAGCTCATTCCCTAATTCCTTTGAGGGTAATATTGGGCAATGACATTCGAGCCTTCTATCATTGCACAATTCAATAGCTAGGGACATTGGAAATGAATAAATCATGTGAGAAACTCTGTGAAGCCAGGAATCTAAAGCCAAAACATAAACACCTAAAAGTCAAGGGTTTGACTCATATCATGCATATGCCATAGAATTTCTAGATTAAGTGGATTAGGTTTGTTATGAGTCATGTTCATGACATGCATCTATGGTTGGAGCAACCAGTGAAGATTACCAAGACAATGGTACACAGTGTTATAGGGTATCCTATGCTTGACAAGTCTAAAGCTACCAAAACACTACCCTGGGATGACCTGGCTAAGAAGACTCTTGCTGAGTGGGATGGAAGAGACATGAGAATAAATGTAGTTACAGACATGGAATTGAAGTTTGGGATTCATGTAATTGCAGACAAAATCTACATTTTTAGCTGACCAAACAACATACCATGTGAGGTTGTGGACTTGGCATACAAGGTGGTCAAGAACAACCTCTCATTCGACCTTGCCAAGTTGCAGCTCATCCAATTGAGCAAGAACATGGAAAGCATTCGGGCATTAAAGACCAATCCATGTAAGTTTGGTTCACTTCTGGGAGGCACACTTGTTTGGAAGAAGGACGGACCCATAATGTATCTAATAAATGATTTCATAGTAGAATTAGGAGATAATTTTGATAGCATCATGGATGCATATTTTGAGGAGTTCAGACATAAGATGCAAAATAGGTATAGAATTCCTAAACAATTGGTTGAAGACTGTAAAGATGATGTTTGTTTCCTAGTTGACTGTGACAAAGTATACATTCAGGCAGTAAAACCTAGGGTTGCATGGGTGAAACCTCTTTCATATGAGGTTAACATAGATGAGACCAAAAATAGCATTGAGGCTCTTGTGAATGAGCATGTTGACCCTAAAGCACCATACTTTGGTACCTACGAAGAAGCCAAGAGCATAATTTCTTTGGAAATTGAGATTCCTAAGATTTTGAAAATAGGAAAGAAGAGGTTAGAGCAGTTTGGAAAGAAGTATGGGAAGACTTTAGACTCTCCTCCTTCTATCTCTGGAAGCAAATAAGATTAGGTTAAGATATAAGACGATGAACCTGAAAAGGAAGAGGAAGAGATAGAAACTGAACCTCCTAAGAAGAAGAAGAAAGTAATCCCTGAGAAGAAATCAAATATCTCTACCTCTGTCATCACTAAAAGAATATCTAGAAGGAAACTTATATTTCCTAAGGAAGATGAAGAAGAAGATACAGTCACATTTAAGAAACCACCACCTACCTTTGAGAAGAAGATTGAAGAACTAAGAGAAGGTAGTGGTATGAGTTCTCTAAAATCACTGAAATATGCTTCTAGAACTAAGGATGAACAGAAGAATATTGAGGAAGCAATTGTAGAGAAGATGACAATATGGAAGTATGATCCATAAGATATGTTCAAGGCAATATTTGTTCCCTAGAGCAATGCAGCCCAAACAGAAAAGGACAATAGAGAACAGACCTTGAGGCAAGTCATGCCTACTATGACAAACAAAGAAGTTAAAGAGTCCATGACCAGATATGAAAATAATCACACACCAAGGTTCAGGAACTTTCAGATATTGAACAAGAAGATAGAGGATGTTGTGCAGGTCGCAACAAAGATATGGAAGAAGTCTTGGAAATCAAGGAAGAAGATAAGGCAGAAGTATCGAGTATAGGCCCCAAGGTAAATAATGATGATGTTGATTTACCTAAGGTGGAAACTATTGAAGAATCCAATGCAGAAAAAATTGTAGTAGAAGTGATGGCATTCCTGCTCCAATCACTTATCCAGATCATCCTATCTTCGAGCAAAGATAAGTCTATTGAATCTACATCTGGACTAGTAGGAATTGAGCATCAGGCTCCACCTACTACTGGGCTAAGCCTAACCGGGTCACATAAGGCAACTGTGAATGTTTCTTCAGTGAGAATTGATGCTACAGTTGGTGCAAAAAATGTCAATGACCTATTCCAACTGAATATTGAGGAGAAAGTTATGGAAAGAAAGGATATGGATGATAGTGGAAAAGGTAAGGAAATTGTTCCTTCACCCAATCTCAAGGACAGTGGAAAAGGGAAGGAAACAAATACTGATGATATTGATCTTAAGAAAGATATTGTGATTCCACATTGGGATCTATCCAACTTGATAGTGGAGAAGATGGATATACTAGGGGAGCTATGGAAGAAAAGAGCTACACAACAAAAGCTCCGAGCAGAAAATAAGAGAAACAGAGTACTAGAGGACATAAAAGGTATATTCCTAGATGCTCTAGAAGTAGAAGTAAATGAGAATGATTCTATTATGGATCAACTTTTAGACATAGTCCACAAGTTCAATAAAGATTTAAGTGGTCAAGAAAAACTATTGCAGAAGGCAGAAAGGAAGTTTGAGAACAAAGTTCTAGAGAATGTTGCAAGTAAAATTGCAATTGATCAAGTAAAGCTAAACTCTCTTATTATCTCTCTATAAACTAATGTTAATAATGTTGCTTCATTACTTGTAAATTTGAGTGATACTTCCAACTTTACCATGGAAATCAAGACTAAGTTGACAAAGATAGATACAGATTTGAAGGAAAGTACAAACCAGTTGGCACTTAACCTGAGTTTGAGTTCAGCATACTTTGTGAAAAGTAAGTATCCAACAAACATGTAGGCTAAATTACTAAGGGAAGTAGCAAGGACAAGAGAATCTCTTACAGCTATGCAGAGCCAACTCCTTCCACACATGGATGTAATGCATAAGCATATAGCTCATGCCAAGACTCTCATACATGACAACAACTTTTCAGTTGCTAAGCTTATGATGGAGTTGTCAACAAAGATACAGGTTGAATTGCACATACTGAAGGTTTTGTAAGATAATTGGGACAACACTTTGTCTCAGATTTTGAAGGTACATAGTGATTTCCTCTCCTACTTTGGTATTACCATATAGATATTATTTTAGAATTTATGTCAAAAACAAGGGGGAAAGTTATTGTATATACATGTAAGGAAATACATGTACAAAAGAGAAGAGGAGAAGAGATATATAATTTGTTACAAAAATAATTTTAAAAAATAAAAAATAGAGTCAGTTGTAACCGAGTCATAGAGCTATTGTCAAAACCCAAGCAAGTACCCAAGCATATGGTAAGGGGGAGTTTTGAATCAGAAGTTTAAGCAATTTTTGAACATGATAAGTGTTTTTGGTCACTAATGCCAAAGGGGGAGATTGATGAGCTTATGGCAAGACATGTTGTCAATTAGTGCCAAAGCACTTAGTCATCACAGAGTTGACTGAGCCAGCAGTGTAATCCGAGCAGTTACAATGTAACTTGAGCAGTGGGAGTGTTGACCGAGAAGAAAATGGTAATCAGTATTACCCAAGTGATCAACGTAACCTGAGTACACAAAATAGCCTGAGTGCCAGATTTTAGTATGTTTCTCGAGTGACAACATAATGCCCGAGTGCCAGTATATTGCTCGAGTGGACTATTGGACCCGAGTAACAATTTTGGGCTGACTAAGCTTATATTGTTTGATATTTATTTATCTTATGTAAGTCGACTTACAAAAGTATTTGATTTGGATAAGGTATAAATATAAGGTATTTTGTTTATCCAAATATGTGTAGAAGTGTGTATGCGAATATGAAGTGGCAGATTGTTTAAGAAGCTACAACAGTATAAGGAACAACAAAGACTCATCCATCACAGTCAGGTGATTAGTTTTTGTATCATTGGATCTTATTCAACAAATCAAAGTTGCATTGAAGATCGTCTACTAGTTCATCCTAATAGGTGCATCATCAAAATCCTCTAACAAGGTGGACTTACACATCCTTTAAAAATCTCCTAACAGATTTGCATTACTTAATTGTATTATACTAAATCCTTTCACAAAGTGGAACTAACAGTCCTTATTGATCCTAACAGGACAGGCCATCAAAAGTGGTAAATTGTAAGCTTTAACAAGCTAAATTTATACTACAATAATAAAGCTTGTGGGTACCATCCCCACCCCAGTTTTACTTTCTATTTGGAAGGTTTCTGGGAAACCAAATATTGTGTCAAGTGTTGTGGATGTTTATTAGTTGTCTATTTCATGCATGCAATCAAATTAGATAATCTAATAAAGGATTAAAGAGATTAAGTTTTATTGGTTCCTGATTCACCCCCCCTCTCAGTCACCTAGCCTCAACATATTTCCAACAGGTTGATCTTCAAAAGATAAGTAGAGATGAGGTGCGATGGGAAGCTCCAGAGAGAGGATGGACCAAAGTTAATTTCAATGGAGCTTCTCGGGGTAATTCGGGGCCATCGGGTGTGGGGTGTGTGGCCAAAGATTCTAATGGTCATATCACAACTATGGAAAGGAAGAGGTTAGGAGTGAGTATGAATAATGAAGCTGCAGTTCAGGCAGCTTTGTTGGGAGTAGAATTGGCACAAAGACTACAAATTGATAAGTTGCACTTGGATGGTGATTCTCAAATAATTTTGAATTCCATTGCAATGGGAAATGTACATGCATGGTGGATACAAAAGGTGGTTGAAGTTGTTCATTGTATTTTCTGTTTTGGAGTTTGCCTTGCAAAATTTTGAAGATGCCTATCATCCCTGTGCCCAGAGGATCAAAAAATCATGTTCAAAATTACTTGTATGCCTCTGAAAGTGTTGTTTTTTCTCAAAACCTAGTTGAAAATGTCAAAACCCTAATCCCTTGAGTAATTTTTGTTCAAAATTATAGAAAAGCCCTAAATCTCTCAAGCGAGTTCTATTTTCATGTTACCTTTTCATAACTTATGTCTAATTTATTTGCATGTGCTAATATTTTAGTCATCTTGTCTCATGATAAAGAGTGAATATTCCTTATGATCTTGAGACTTAGAAAAAAGCTTTAGTTGCGTAGTCTCTTAATGAAACAGAATATGCTAAAATGGTTATGAGACTTGGTGCAGACCATTGATTTTATGCTATGATCTGACGGTGGTCGCGTTATCTCCTGATAAAAGCACAATTAGTTATTTTATATGGCGACTTCAAGATTGCTCAGTCGCATTATCTCTTGATGAAACCCATGGTTATGAGTTAAGTTTAAGTGTTTAAGTTAAAGTGTTGTCTCCAAGTCTTGTGATCAAAAGTGAGTTAAGTGAAAGAATTGGAGATTTAGCGACAACCGTTGATCAAAGATTTAATCTAATGGTAGTCAAGAAGTCTCCTAATTGTAATTGTGGTTTAGAAATTAGCACGTGATATGGAGATTCAATAGTCGCTAAGTCTCTGGATAAACCAAGGATTAGATGTCAGATTAAATTAAAGTGTTGTCGTACAGTCGCATGAAGCAAGACAAATTAAGACAAATATCAAGAGATTAAGCGAGAATCATTGGATGAAGATAAGATCTGACGATAGTCGCATGATCGCTTGATGAAACTGAAAAGTCAAAAGGTATCTAGCGATCAGGAGACAAGAGGAAGAGGTAAGACATGCATCTATTTGTCACTAAGTCTCATAAAAGATTAGGGTTTTTGATGAAGATTACGAGACTTAGCAACAAATGTCAGATGCTAGGGAAAGTAAGATCAACGGTGGTTGTGTTATCTCCAGATGCAAATTATAAAGATAAAATAATCATGTGATTAAGAGACTAAAGTGTTTAGTCGTGAGGTCTCCATATGAAACATGAGTTAAGGAAATTGTTCAGCGACATAGAGAAATCATGGTCGCCAAGCCTCCAGATGTGACCTAAGGTAAAGAATAGTTAAGAAATGCTTTAGTCACGATGTTTCCATAAAACAAATGGTTAAGTTAAAAGATTAAGCGATTTGGAGATAACTGTTGATCTAATGATTGATCCTACGACAGTCGCTAAGTCTCTTAAAGAAACTGCAGTTGGCAAAAATATTAAGTGATAAGAAGATCACTCAGTCGCTAGGTCGCTAGCAGTTAACTAGAGCTTAATAAAGACTTTTCTGAGGCGCCATCATGGATAATTATTGACCAATCAAAGTACAAAGATTTTGATAGATGGGAAAGTAGCCGTAATATGATTTAATGCAGCCAATCAGATTTGATCTCAATCTCATTTCAAATTTTATAAGGTTTTATATATAAAAACACTCATCAAAAATTGATTACCTGACAGTTTAAATGCCACGGCTAGAACCAGAAATTGATGTCATAGTGCATAGAACTAATGGTGAAGTGATTGAATTACCTGTTTGAAGAGACATTTGCATTGAATTCTCAATTATAAGTAAGCATGTCCGTTGTTATTTCATTTTTACCAGCTTCCAATTTCTCAGAGCGAAGATTTTTTTAGAGATCTCAGTGTCTTCTAAAAAAATTTGAATCTCTAGCAATAAGTCATTCAGAAAGGTGATTTCCTAATAAAAAATTTAGTAAAGATTGTAATTAACAGTGTTCTTAGAGTTCAGAATTGCAGATTTCAGAGAAATTCACAGTTGGTGGTAAGGGTTTTTGAGCATTTGTTTCAATATCGGTGATAAGGTGTTGAGAACAGGACATAAAAGGAAGATGAGTCAAGCATAGAGTATGGCATCCACCAGTGGGAGAAGTGAAGATATTGATGATGAATCGAAAGGAAAAAGAAACTATTCAAATGAGTTTCTCACTTTGCTTCCAGGCTCCAGTCAAAATAGAAAGGTTAGTGTTGAGGTCTAATTGATGATATGTCTTACATTAGAGATGCAAAAACACTAGATTCATCAGGGTATTCACTGTTTATTTATTTCTTTAATAATAGTGATGAACCCATGCCTATCTCAAACCCTTGGACATGTGGATTAGCCAGGTTGATGGTTCTTGACATCTTTTTTCATGTCATTTTTATTTTAGAATTGGTCAGTAGGTATGATACCCTGACCAAAACCATTAACATGGATGATGGAAAGCCCCTACTCACTTTGGGCCGGAATACTTTCATGAAAGCTTTCAATGTATATTACCCCATGGCTACTGAAATAAATCTGAAGAGCCTAGAGAATAGATGCACTAGAGAATCTGGCATTACTGCTAAGTTGATCAGGGATCATCATGTTCCTAAGAAAATGAAAACCTACATAGCCCCCATGCTAGGAGAAACCCCATATTTTTACAAAGATCTTAATTTCTACATCAATTATATAGCATATGCATTATGTAGAATGCTTGGAAAGGATGCTGGAGTAGAGAGAATCACCTCAGATATTTTGATGATGGTGTTGGATATGCAAAGCCTCCATACCGCTTCTAATTATGACTACATCCAGTATATCATTGATCAAATGAACCAGGGATTTGTAGATATAAAAACCAAGAAGGATCATCCAAAATTTATGCATTATTCAATCCTTATGCATTTGATCCTATACTATAGTTTCCCAGTTATGAATTGTCATTTTTTACAGCCACAAAGGTTTCACCATAACTAGCCTAACCCTATTTAGTCTTGGCTCAGAGTATAGAATTGTACATCTAGAGAGCAAGAGTTTTGTGTAGGATTTGAGAGACAAATCCACAGAACCCAAAGAACACCTGCATGCAAGAAACCCAGAAGTTGCTCAAAAAGTAAGAGCAAAATTGTAAGAGCAAAATTGTAATCTGAATTAATGAAAAAGGAACTACAAAGTTCAACCTATAAAGGTGAACGCAACCCTAAAACTAGAAAAGCTAGGTTGTACATTAATAATTAACATAAATATTAATTATAATGCACCTAAGAGATAGCTTAAGTAAACTAGAGTAATAAACAACTTAATTAATTAAATCAAAGTGATCTAATTAATAAGTGTAAATAGATAATTAC
>MU227202.1:1714307-1724973 GCA_018584345.1 Thuja plicata
GGAAATCCAATTATTTTTGGCCAACTAACGGGAATGATCGATTATGATCCTCTTCCCCTACGCTTCTGGCTCTGCAGGACCAAGGCGGGTGAACCTTCACCTGAATAGGCTTTTTATAGCAGATAACTTGTGTATGGAACTCAAACTTCCGTCTCTCAAAGTATGGCAAGGAACTTGAAATAAATATAACTGAAATCAATATATCATGAACTGTAAACTAAAATACTTTAAGTAATTGAAAGAATGTTTGTTAAATGTGTATGTAATTTGAAATGAACAATATATAAGATATCACAAAACTATAAACAATGAACTAAATAACTATAATCCAAATAAGCAATAAAGACCAGTGCCTTAATCAACTATGGGCAATAGAGTCACTATCATTTCAATCTTATGTTCAACCTCAGAGACAGTTTTACAAGAAAACTTATCACTTCAAAGGTGTTATAGAATGTACATGCAACCTAAAACAAATTCAAAGATATTTCAAATGGGTAACACTTCTCAAATGACAGCCCAATTGACTGAGGCCTCAATCAATAGAATTTAACCATGCAAAATGAGAAAACCAATTGAAAATATAAACTATATTGAATCAAATCAAGAAGCATGAACATCAAACTATCACTTTGAAGAAGTTCTATTGGTTTATCCGAGGGACTAAT
Source organism: Thuja plicata (assembly GCA_018584345.1). Lineage (NCBI taxonomy): Eukaryota > Viridiplantae > Streptophyta > Pinopsida > Cupressales > Cupressaceae > Thuja > Thuja plicata. The sequence goes on from MU227202.1 coordinate 1,714,976, forward strand.
TATAAAATGATAATGAAACTATTACACATGTGAAAGAAAAAAGGACTTATCTTTATTAATTTTGAAAAAATAGTACATATAGATCCATGTTTATACTTGTTGATTAAAAACTATCCAAATATGTGAAATTGTATTATGTTGTATTGTCTCATCTTCTCTTTACATTTTACATTATGTATATATATGTGTTTGAGTGGCTTTCACACCTCTTTAGGGTGAAAAGACACAACTCTTATTACAGATTATTTTGAAAAAATAATAAACTAACTAAAAAATAACTACCTAACTTTCGGATTTGGCTTTGGTCGAAAATCCAAAACACCTCGTGAAAATCTAATATTTCTTCTGGAGATAGGAAATTTGATTTCTTGAACTGGGTCGTTTTTAGATTTTTAAAATTCGACCATCTTTATCCTCTGTCGATATCATATTTGTAGCAGGTCTAAATTCCAGCATTTTCTGAAGGCTTCGATTAGTTAGTTCTATTTATTTGTGTCATAAAGCTTACTTCCTTTGATCTTTTGTAGTATGGAGAAACATGCTTCTTGATAATGGATTGGGACTTCTAAATTATCAAAATTTAGGGTACCACCAATTAATAATAAAATAATCTTTTACCGATAAAAAAAAGGCATATCAACTATGGACAATTAATGACAAAAAAGAGCACAAGTATGAATCATGACAAATGCACGAGTTTTTGTTCCTGGTTTTAAGAGGGTTTTAGAAAATGATTGCTTTAGATTGCACTCATATCATTGTCCCACTATGTGAATTTTTTTTTATGGCACAATGAGTTGAAGGCCAACGACATTATCAAACCTAAATGTTGAAACTTGCCCTTTTGTGTAGATTTGGTATGGGAATAGGCTTGTTAAGAGTTGACAATTGCAACACGTTTCTCTTGATCTTTACTCTTTATTGACTATTAAGGATTGAATATGTAAAAATACCTTGAAAAAATTGTTAAATTGCAAGGGTTAATTGACCTAATTGATTAAATTCACATCATGATTGAGAGAATAATTAAAGACAACACTCTTAATCTTACAAATGTTCTAAAATAATTTGATGCATAATTAGGTTCTCTTAATACTCCAAAGTGAAGTAAATAAATATTTGAATATAAAGTCAATAATAAGGAAAGAAAAAAAATAAAAAATAAAAATACAAACATTGAATAAACGGGCCCAAAATTAAATGGGCAAAGCATTCGCATGCAAATTTCCCTTCACTATATCGCGGCCATTAATTATATCTTCAACCAAAATAAACAAAATAAATGAAAAATATAGGGAGAGAAGGGGAATCGAACTCGAGGCCTCTCGACCATATCTCCGCGCTCTTCTTAGAATTTGTTTAGAGCCATCGAAGGCCGAAACGGAGGCAATTATCTCAATGGAAGAGCCGGAGCGAAGGAAAGTGGGCGAGAGGAAGAAGCGAGTATTTGGCGACAACACTTACAAGGTAATATTGAGACTACTTCAATTCAGACACAATTATAAGTTGGTTCTTTCAATCTGAAAATAGTTCCTTGCAATTTTGTTTCACTGCAAACGCTTTAATGTCTGCAATGTTGCAATTATTAGTCACAGCAAAGAGTTTTTGTTGGAGATTTTGTGCAATCTATATTCTGTTGGAAAGTTAGGTTCTTCCCTGTGACGTGACAGCAGGGCTTAGAAGACTCCGGTGCAGTAAATAGATTAATTTCGAGGTTACAGTTGTGCGTAGAATTTTTTTTCTATGACTGCGTAGGTTTGCTGTATGTAGCATTTCAATTCTTACTCATCCTTAATTATGAAGATTTATAGTTCAAAGCCTGGTGAAACCTTGAATTCTGCTGCAATCTCAGGATCCCCACTATTACGTGACCTCAGGATTTTGAACACGTGGTGCTTTACGTAGATTAATTTTAAGGTTAGATTTCTAAGTATATAGATTTTCTTGTATTGTAGAATGCTAATGACTGAAATTTATAAATTCTTAAATGCTCGTGAGTTCTTACAGAGGATTTGCAAAATGTAAGTTCTGCCATACGATTAAGTCCTACGCATTCGCGTGACGTCGGTGTTTGAAGGCTCTGGCTCATTGCGTAAACTAAATTTAAGGTCACATTTGTGGGTAATATGTTTTCTTCTCTTGCAGAAGTCTGATGCATGCAGTATGTCAATTACATGCTCAGGAATGTTTACAGAAAGATTGGTGAAATGTAAATTCTTCCACACAATCAGATCCTCTGCTCTCAAGTAACCTTAGGGTTCAGAAGCTCTGGTGCATAATATAGATCATTTTAAGGTTACATTTGTCTATAACTTGAAGCGTGCATATTTAGTTTTTACTTGCAATGAATTATGGTTCATTTTCTGATGAAATGTAAATTCTGAAGTAAACTGAGCTCCTCCGCTATCATGTGACCTTGGGGTGTAGAAAATCTGCTCCATTACATGGACTAATTTTGAGGTTGCACTCATGGGTGGAAACATTTTCTTGTACTGCATGCTGTAAATCAGTTTTTCTTGCAATGAAGAATTTTAGGGAAAAATTGGTGAAATATAAATTCTGCCATAAAATTAGGTTCTTCTCTCTGATATGGCCTCAGGGTTTAGAATCTCTAATTCATTCAATAGACTATTTTTGAGGTTACATTTGTCTGAAGAAATATTTTCTTGTACTATATAAGCTTGAAATATGCAATATTTCAATTTTTACTCACTGTAAAGAATCATGGTTCAAAATCTGATGTAATCTAATCTTGTTTTAAAATCAGGGTCTCCACTTTCATGTGACCTTGAGACTTGAGGTTACATTTGTGTGAAGAAATATTTTCTTGTACTATATAAGCTTGAAATATGCAATATTTCAATTTTTACTCACTATAAAGAATCATGGTTCAAAATCCAATGAAATCTAACTTATGCTGTAAAATCAGGGTCTCCACTTTCATGCGACCTTGAGATTTAGACTCTCTGGTGCATTATAACAACTAGTTAGAAGGTTATATATGCATATATAATCATTTTCTTAGACTGCATAACCCTGAAGCATGCAACATTTCAATCCTTACCTATCCTCTGATCTCATGTGATCTCAGCCTTTAGAAGATCCGGTCCACAAAATTAACTGAGTTCAAGGTTATAGTTATTTTATGTAGAAATATGTTGCTTCTAATTTTGATGGACTATGAAATCTGAAAATATTTATGAACTTTTAATTACTAATTTGGTGAAATTTAATTTCTGCTGTAAGTTTTGATCCTCTGTTGTCCTGCGACCTTAGGTTTTAGAAGCTCTGGCACATTAAATAGATTAATTTTAAGGTTACGTTCATGCTATGTAGAAATATTTTTAAAGCAATTTTAATTTACCACTGAAACTAAGCATGCTTTCTATCAATACCTGGCTTACTATGAAGACTTTTTACTGAAAAGTCGATTAACTATAGTTTTATTGTTAAATTAAGGCCTCTGCAGTCATGTGGGCTGAGGGTTTAGAAGTTCTGGTGCATTAGATAGATTAATTTTAAGGTCACAGTTACAGCACATTGAAGTATTTCTATTGCAATATTTCATTTCTTACTTGCATGAAGAAATATTGTTGAAAACTTAGCAAGTTGTAATTTCTGTTGTACTATTAGCTCTTCCTCTGTTATGTGACCCAAGGGTTTTGGACTGAATAAAGTAGACTAATTTTAAGGTTAGAGCTGCACCTAGAAATATTTTCTAGGACTGTGTAAGCTCAAAGTGTGCAATATATCAATTTTCAATCTGTATGAAGAAATATCATTGAAAACTTAGCGAAATATAAATTCTCCTGTAACTCTAGGTCCTCCAGTGTCAAGTGATCTCTAAATGATTGTTATGCGATCTTAGGATTTAGAAGGTACGGTGCATTAAATAGACTAATTTTAAGATTACAGTTATGCCATATGGAAATAATTTTCTTGCAATTTTAAAGGATCGCGGAAGCTTGAACCATGCTATATTTGAATGCTTACTTACTATTTATTGTTTTAATTAAATAACTGGCAAATTATACATTTTGTTATAAAATAAGGCCCCACGCTGTCAATTGACCTCAAGGTTTAGAAGCTCAGGTGCACTGTGCATTACATAGGCTGATTTTCAGGTTAGTTGTGCTAGGCAGATATTTTTTTTCTTGCAATTGTATTAGTCCAAGGAAACTTGAAGTATGCACTATTTCAATTCTTACTGGGCATAGAGACATTTTATTTAAAAATTGCTGAAATGTATTATCTACAGTTATATTAGTTTCTCTGCTCACAAGTCACCTCAGGGATTAGAAGCGCTGGTGCATTGAATGGATTGATTCTAAGAGAAATGATAGAGTTAGACCGTGTAGAAATATTTTCTTGCAATTGATAGAGACTGAAGAGTGTTAACTACTTATGATGCTTTACTTATCATGAACAAATTTTAGAGGAAAATTGGTGAAATGTGAATTCTGCTGTTAAATTATGCCTTCTGCTCTTTAGTGTCCTCAGGGTTTAGAAGCTCTCATGCATCAAATCGATCAATTTTGAGGTTACAGTCATGCTATGTTGAAATATTCTCTTGCAATTGATAGCTTTGGAAGCTTAAACATTGCTATGAGTAATTACTTCTAAACTATTTATGCCTACTTACTAGAAACAATTTTGTCTGAAAAATGGGTGAAATATTAATTTTGCTGTAAAATTAGGTCCTCTGCTGTCATTTGCCTCAGGATTTATAAGCTCTGATTAAATAGACTACGGTTAAGGTTATAGTTATGCCATACAAAAATGTTTTTCTTGCAATTTTAGTTAGCTTCAGAAACTTTCAGCATGCAATATTTCAATTCTTACTCATAAAGAATTGATGAAATGTAAATTCTGCTGTAAATCTAGCTCCTCTGGTGTCATTTGACCTTTAGGTTTAGAAGCTCTGGTATGTTAAATAGATTAATTATAAGGTAACAGTTACACTATATGGATTCACTTTGGCTTTTTATTGCTGATGTACCGTGGAAGCTTGAATTGTGCCATATATCATTTCATAATTGCTACGAAGTGACGAAATATAAAGTCTGCTTCTGTCATATGAACTCAGGGTGAGAAGCTCTGGTGCATTAAGTAGACTAATTTAAGGTTACAGGTACGCTATGTAGGACTATTTCTCTTGGAATTGTAATGGACAGTCAAAGCTTGAATTGTGAGATATGTCAATTCTTACTTTCAATTTAGAATTATTTTAAAAAATTGGTGAGATGTAAATTATGTTGTAAAACAGCAAAAATCACGGATTTTTTACAGCGAAAAAATTGCGACTGTTTTTCCAATAGCCTTTTAAGTTTTAACGTTTTAAAAAAAAAAATCATAGTTTTCTCTTTAGCAGCTAGGGTTGTTGACGCCGTATTGACAAATTTTTAACAAAACTGTAGGTCTTTGTTTGTTGGCTAGGGTTTGATTGAGAAAATTTCAGTGTAACTAGAGGGTTTTTTTTTCCTGAAATCATGAGATGTGGGAGGGAAGATGGCCTATTTACCCAACATCATTTTGGAAGGCATCAACATTGTATGGGCAAAACTTGTAGATGCCTTGAGAAGACCTTAAAAAGGTCGTCCTTGGCATTGACACCCAACCAACGGCTGTGGGTAAAGTCTAGGACAAGTTTGGTGCAAGTGATGGAGAAGTAGTCATGTTAATCAAATTGTTAGTGACAAATGCCTTGCTTATTGAAGTCCAAGTAGGGATGACTTAAGCTGAAATTTGGAAGCTTATATGAAAACTTCATGAGACTTCAGATAAAGGTAGGGCCGCCTTTTTGAAAAATATGCTTTTTTTGATCACTATGGATGAGAAAGTATTGTTGTAGGAGATTAAGGACATCAAAGCTCAGTTGTTAGATATTGATTGGAAGAGGCCATGGTAGTAATCATGTTGTAAAGCTTATTGCATGCTTGTGGTAATTTCATTGAGACACTCAATATCACTGCTATGGATGTTGACTTGATGTTTGAAGAGCTATGCAATAAGCTCTTATAGTAGGACAGAAGAAACAATTTGGTAGCAGCAGTGAGACATCGAGTGTGGAATCAGCATTTGCAGCCAAAGATAAAGGCACAGGCAAACGGTCACACAAGAAAGAAAAAGATACAGCAAAAAATCTGAAAAACATCACATGTCATCTAAGATTATGATGTCATTACTGTGGTAAGTTGGGTCATACGATGATTCACTACAGAAAAGGTTTGTTTGAACAGAAATCCAACTAGGGAGGGTCTTAGCAAAATCAAAATCAATAGAGCATTCAAATGAGAAGGCATTATCTTTCTATGCATTCATGGCCTGAAGACAATTAGATCAGTTAGAGTCATCTTCATGGTACATCTATTCAAGAGCATCATGCCACTTCGCCAACAAGTGACATTGGTTCATAAAGTATATTGCTTGCTCTAGTTCAATGATATTTGATTGTGGTGAGAAATACACGGTTGGAAGTCAGATTATGCAACATAGTCCTAATCTAGATGTCATTTTAAATACATTGCTTGCTCTAATTCAATGTTATTTGGTGGTGGTGAAAAATACATAGTTGTAGGCAGAGGGATTGTACAAATAGCCTTTGGAGGGAAAAAAAAAACTTTTCCTCATTGTGTTATACATTGAGATTGGAGCTCAATCAACTTTTTATAAGTCAGATTATGCAACATAGTCCTAATCTAGATGTCATTTTCAGGAAACACATATGCAATATCATTAACAAGGAGACAAGAAGACTATTGCTTTTGGTATAGGAGATCAACTTTATAGATTGGTTGAAACTGAATAGGTTAGGGAATGTGCATTGGCAACTAAGAGTGCATCAACCATTACTACACTTTGGCATCAACTTTATGGACACCTCAATTTGTTTGATGTCTCTTAGTTGACTCGAGAGAACTTGGTAAAGGGGGTTCTTGACATTCAGAAATAGATACAAGCTTGTCAAACAGGGAAACAACATAGAACACCATTGTATGACGAACAAGCTTGGAGAGCCAAGAGAGGCCTTTAACTAGTTCATGTAGATATTTGTGGACTAATGAACACGACATTAGTCACTAGGTGAAATTATTTTTTTGTGGATGATTTTAGTAGGAAAATGTGGGCGTATTTTAGTTTCAATCTGAGGTTTTTAATAGATTTAAGAAATTCAAAGCGTTAGAAGGAAGAGTTACATTGTGACATAACTACTCTTAGATTTGATAATGGAGGTGAATTTTGTTCCAAAGAATTCAGCAATTTTATGCTAAACATAACATCAAAAGATCGTTTACCACACCCTACACCAGCAAAGCAATAATCTGCATGAGTTGCAACTACGCCCAATTAATTGCGAATCATGGAGCTAGCCAAGTTTTTCCTTGAAAAGTTCTCGATTCGTCAAATAATCATTGACCCAATTTTCAATATTTTTTGTGTTTAAATCGCATTAAAATCATGCTATAATCCTTTAAAATGACAAAAAAGTGAAAGAATTGTTGCAAATTGTTGTGACGTTTTCACACCATCGCCCCATTGTAAATGGGGATCCCCTCTTTTGCAAGCAGTAGGAGTAGTGGTCTTAGGTAGTCTTTGTGGGCGACAGTTTTCAGGCCCCTTGGTCCGGCAAGTGAAGTTCGAGAGTTGGTTTTGGGCGATTTTGGCCTGCTGAGAAGTGAAGTCTGTCTGGAACATGGGCAAGAGTTGTGCTAAATCTTTTGGGAATATGGGATAAAACCAAAGGATTCGTGACGAAACAAGTCTAAACCCTCTGAGAATCCTTGTTCCAGCTTCAATTCGATCTTAGAAAATCGAAATAGATTGCGGGAGGTAGTCTTGCTGAAGGCGTGCTGAATCCTGAAATTTGGCTAAGTCCTGAAATATTTYAAAAAMCCCCAAAATCTAGAATCTGCACCTTAACTCCTATGAAGCTGAAACCTATCTCAAACATCCTGGAAGGTATTTATACAAATATAACTTAAAGTATAAGAAATTAAATTAAAACAGACTTATACTTGAATGTTATATTTGTATAAATTCTCTGCCCCTGGACTAAAATTTGGCTACTAAAATTTGGCTAAGTATGGAAGTGCCAGTCTACTGTGTCCAAGGTCTAGGCGGATTCCGCCCTCCCCTTGGACAGGCTGTCCATCCTCCCTCGGATTTCCGCCAGCACCTTGGATGCAAACTTTCCCCCCGATTTGGAGTCAAGGAGTTGAATCGAGTTGATTGAAATGCCAAGGATTGAAGTGGAAATGTGAGATTGATTTGAAACTTGAAATTTGAGGTTGCTGTCCAAGGTGATGGCGGATTCCGCCACCACCTTGGACACCCTGTCCATCCTCCTCTCATTTTCCGCCAGGGCTTTTAGACTTCTTCTTTTTGCATATGTGAAAGAGTAAGTGTTGGGGGGCTGATGGAGAAGACTTGGAGGAATGAGGGCAGGTGGTAGAGAGGTGAGGAAAGTTGTAATATGAAGTCATGATATGGACAGCATGTCCAAGGTGGTGGCGGATTCCGCCACCCCCTTGGACACCCTGTCCATGGTGCCACAAATTTCCGCCATCCTCCTTTTACCTTGTCTTCTTTCCTAGCTGTTTGAAGATAGAATGCTGGCTGAGAGTAGATGTGGAGAGAGTTGAGAGTGGATGTTTTGAAATGTCATAGAAGCATTGAAGGGGCAACAAGGAGTAGTAAACTTGAAATGTTCAATGGACATAGCCCTGTCCAAGGGGGTGGCGGATTCCGCCACCACCTTGGACAGCCTGTCCATCCTCCTTCAATTTTCCGCCAAGTCTTGGGGGGCTGGTCTTTAGCATGGTTGGTGAAAGATGAATGATGATGGCTTCTTGGAGGAAAATGGAGTGTTTTACAAGGCTTGAAGGGATTGAAAAGTTGACTGAGATTTGAAAAGGGGACTGTTTGATATGATTACAAGGCATACACCCTGTCCAAGGGGGTGGCGGATTCCGCCACCACCTTGGACACTTGTCCATGCCTTCACCAAATTCCGCTAGGAGGTTAAAACATCTTCTCCTCCCTTTGGTGACTTGAGCTAAGAACATATTGAAACGTTGATGAAAACTTGAGGTAAGTGGACTGAGATTTTAAGGTAGTTGACTGAGATGTTGAAGAGGATTAAATGCTGAGACTGAAATGGATGCACTTTCAAGTGGACTGAGGTTTAGAAGCTAGTAGGACTGAGATTTAAGGCAGTAGTGGACTGTGTTGGAATGGGAAGGAAGTCCAAAACCACCTAGGATATAGGTGGCGGAAATGTCCAAGACCATGGACATTTCCGCCACTCTATGTAGGCCTCTTTCTTTCCCCTTTGCTTAAGTCGGCCCCTTTGGCGGCAACAAAAATTAAATGCAAATTCAAAGTCGTCCCTTTTGGAGGGAATTTAATTAATGATTTGCATAGTTAAGAGAGCCAAGTCGGCCTACTTCAGCAAGTAAAGGAAATGTATAAATAAGAAAGGATTTCTCACCTTATTTCACACCAAATGCAAATCGATTTTCTCCTAGCAGCTCTGAGTTTCTCTTCCAGATTTTCGAACTGCAATAGAGGTGATTGTTCCAGATTTTGTGCTGAGCTTTGAGGTGGAGTTTTATTCTGATTTTCTTCATTTGGAGGATAATTTCCAGAATTGTTTAAAGGGCTGATTGATTGATCTCTCTGAAATTTTCAATTAGGGGTGTTCTCTCTCAGCTGAGAGGTAAGCATTTAAGTTTTTCTCAGCTATTTAGTCATGAAATAACATTTATGCCAACATTTTGACTTGTTTCCATGACTGGATTTCTGAAAGTCATTTGAAATTCATCCTTTTTCATAAAAATCAGAGTTCTCTAATCTGGAAAATTAATCAAAGTTGTCATTTCCAGAATTCTGGAAAGTTGAATTTCATTGCATGGATCAAATTTGATGGAGATTTTCTCGATGTTAGATGTTTTCTGATTGATGTTGGTGTGTGGATTGTAGGTTGAGTGTGATGGCAA
>MU227202.1:1725925-1753963 GCA_018584345.1 Thuja plicata
TCCCCGTCCATTTGCTAATCTTTCCATTCCATAGGAGTAGTAGTAGAGCAGTGAGTAGCCTAGTAGTTAGAGTTTGATGAGTGAAGTTGGAAGTGATGTAAATTAAGGAGAAGGAATCGATTGAATAGACATTGAAAAGCTAAGTCCCATCACCATCATAGCCAGAATCCGATGTCCTTGAATGAACAACGTAAGCCCGCCGACGTGATTACCAGCAAATCACATCATTGTAACTGAGTTAGGATCCACAGGTGTAAAGAACCTTGGAGTGTTTCCTCACGTCCTTTGTGAGTATATGCTTATCAAGAGAGGGTTGAGTGTTTGATACCCTGTATCAAGCGTTTAGTCCTATATGTTATGTAGTGGTACAAAACTCACATCAACACAAATCCCCGTGTAACCCTAGAAAAACTCACAAAATTACCGAATCGCTCAGAAATAGGGCTGATTTTGGGATGCAATTGAAGTTACCGCGGGATCGGTGTGAAAACAGTTTGTTATTTTGTCCCTTAGTTTTCTTTTCGACCTCTGGAAAACCCTAAAGGAGCAATGGTGGTTATCAACCGAATTTGAAAAGGCCTCACTCATCCTAAATCGTGAGGGGCATGTGAGATAGTGTTGAAGTAGCTAATGAATCTGCTCTCAATTGCGACTTTGATATGACCCGAGCTCTCTATGTGCCTTGCCTATGGATGCTGATGCAAACAAGTATATAATTAATATTATACACTATTTTTAAAATTATAACTTTTATGCACTAGTATATATGACACTTTGACAGGGAAGCAACGAACCCCTATAGTTTAATAATATGAAGTAGTTTTAAAATTTAAATTATTATTGACTAATAATATATTAGTAGTTATTTAATAAATTATAAATTAAAATAATGTAAAATTTATAATTTATATATTTAATTCTAATATAAAATTAATATATTCAATTATGTATTAGATACGATTTAATATATTTAATTTTATCATTAATATTTGTCTCCACTTAAATTATTAGTTGCAAGCTAGACCTGCTCTGGTAGCTCTGGCATCAAGCTGCCTGTTGTGCCTTGCACACAAGGCCCATCGTAGACAAGGACCTCCAATTCTCTTTTGTTCCTTTTAGGTTAGGTTGAGTTTTTCACTTTGCGTTTGGAGTGTTTTGCCTAGAGATCCACATTCTATCTTTGCACTAGGAAACTTGGAGAATATCTTGCATTGCAGAAGATTAGGTCAAGTTCAACTCCGAATCATGCCTAGGATTAGATAGGAATGGAATTGTAGACATAAGAGAGTCATTAACATACCCTTGGAATTGATGAAGCAACGAAGGATCAGTTTTGGACAAGGACTTTCATAAATTTTTACTTGGAAACACATCATGAACCAACCAAGGAATTGAAGAGGCAAATATGGAATAAGTTCTGCAAACTTGGAAACGGGCATTTTGATCAATGGAATCACGTAGGAATCAAGTTAAGTTGAGAGGAGACATACACAAGAACGAAAGCATGGACATAGAAATGTTGCTTTTAGACCTTGGAGGAGATTTGGCAAACTTGTGAAATGGAAAAATGAGACAAAGAATGCATACAGGGAGGTTGAAATAACACGAAGGCTGTTACTTCATGGTTCATTGGATTCCCTTTTTGAAAACAAAAAGAAAAAAAGAAAAATGCTAAGGCAAAGCAAACTTGGCGCACGCATCCTTTTGGTGGGTATGTACTGCAAAATAGGAAAATCCTAAAACTAGTCCTTGAGCCACCTCTCCATGCGCCCATGCTTGGTGCGCCTAGAGTGAAGAAACAAGAAAATGCTAAGTCAAGAGACATGGTGCATCAGACACTTGGGTGGGGATAGCACCATAATTGGAAATTTCCTAGAACCACCTCTCCATGTACCACCTCTCCATGTGCCATTCTTGGAATCACACCTCCATGTGCCTCAAAGCAATTTCAAGGCAAGGAAAGAATGGTTAAGCCAAGCAAATCTGGCCAACTAGGCTCTTGGTGGGGACAAATAGGAAACATGGAAGTTCCAAGAAACACCTCTCTATGCACCATGCCAAGAAACATCCTTGTATGCGCCTCCAAGCATGCAAGTTTCCAAGATGTGATTCTAGGCGCATGAATTGTCATGGCAGGGATAAGTTCAAAGCAAGAGAAGTCCTCAAACATCCTCCTAGGCGGCCGTTTCCAAAATGATCCTCATAGCTGCCACTCCTAAATCAGAATACCAAATTGTAAAATCAGGACTCCTAAGTCCAAATTCCTAAATCAGAAAGTTGAAATCAGATCACAGACTCAGAGTTGTCCGAATTCCAAAATGACAAAATCCAAAGCAAGACTTCATACCCGGCTTCCTCTTCTAAAATCTGATTTTCACTTTCAAATCATTTCCCACTTCCAAATTCCATTTCCAAAATCAGAATGAAATCTAAGTGCAAATTCCAAAATTAGGGTTCCCATTCCATTTTCCAAAGTCAGATTTCCAAAATTAGAGAAGTCAAGAGTTCCAAATCCAATGCAAAATATGATTTCATTCAATTACAAGAATCCAAATCAGGAATGCAAGTCCAGAAGTCTGATTTTAGAATCCAGAATTCCAACTCCAATTCCCAAAATCAGAATCTTGCACTTTCCAAATTCCATTCCAAGACTTGCTGCTGCACCCACCATTCCATTTCCGATTCCGAATTCCCCAAATCAGAATTTCCAAATTCTTGATTCTAAGGATTCCAAATAATCAGAGATCAGATTTCCATTTCAAGGATCCATTTATCATCCAAATTTCCCTTTTCCACAATCCTAATCCAAGTCTAAGGTTCCAAACTTCAATTCCAACTCTTTTCCAAGACCAATCATAATCCAATCCGGGACGTGATGAAAATCTAAATCCACTTCAGTCCCGATCTGATTCCATGTTCCATCATAGCAAGTTTGAAGTCTGAAATGACGCTTTTGATGCCCACCCAAGTGCAGACCTAAAGTGCATGTTCCTTCGTTTAGAAGTCTTGATGATTGATTGCAATGTGTTAAAGCTACAATGTTTAGAATGCAATCTAACTTATATGCCATTATGGAACTATGATTTATCCAACTCAAATGGGAGCATGGAGGTTGATGTTATAGTTATAATGCCGTAATGAAGTAATGGAATGATCTCTTTATTGTAGGATAGATAACTTAGGAAGGAACAAAGAGTGCTGGTTGGCTGAAGATTCTCAAAGATTGGAGAGAGTTACAAGATCGTCTAAATGAAGATTATATGGACATTCCAACATTCCTGGCAGCAAGAGGATATCATGCAAGCGCAAGTACTTCCAAAATTCCTGGGAATATGAATGGATACACATGAAGAGTCAATGGAAAAATGAAATACTGCAAGGAGAAATATGCAAAATGTACTTTACTGTAAAAGGAATGGGAAAATTTTAAAGTACATCAGATGTAATATTGAAAAGTCAAAATTATATTTCCTGTACCTACTATTTTGTCTTATTCTCTTGTGACACCTTGGGAAGCATGTCATTTTTGCCTTGTAGTGGGAATATGTGAAAGATATTATATTCAAATACCTAGATGTTTTTGGAAGACAAATCTTAGCCCTTGGTGTTGAGTGAATCTTCACCATCGATCCTGTAAGCCTTCTCTATAAAAGGTAGTGTTCTTCTCCCTTGTAAAGTAAGTAGTTGGTAGCTAGTAGCTGTTAGAATGCAAAACATGAGTAGGATTCGATGAATAAGAGTTGTTGTAATTGGCATTTGAAGTTAATTTAAGCGGAGCATTGAAGTTATGGTGTCTTTCTTGTGTTTTTCCAATGTATGCATGGTTTCTATTCTTCAGTATTAGTTTTGGTTCAATGATTTTGATGGTGAACTGCAAAGATAATTGATGGATTGCTGGTTCATACCATTTGTATCCTGCTGATGTAAGTTACAGTGTATGGTTAGTCTGAACCCAATCGCAACATTAGTTCAATTGTGAATGCATGTTTGAGCTGTGCTAGTATTGGGTACTTGAATATATGTTTACAATCTGAAAATCTTTCATTTCCTTTGAAGATTGCACTATTTCTGTGGCATTGTGAGAAGTCGAACTAAGCAGAAATCAGTTTTGTGGGGATTTGTCTATCTGAAGCATTATCCATTATGCTTATTGTGCTTAGGATCTAAAACCCTAGTTAGCTTTCGGAGCCCCATCCCTTTTGCTATTTATTTTGAAGCAGTTTAGTAATGAGAGAGAATTAGATTATTTGCCCAAGAACATTTGTGTAAGTTCCCTTGTGATACCAGTGAATCACATCATATCCATTGAGTCTATCCGGGTTAAGTGCAGACCTGACATTAGGAACCTTGGGGTCATCTCATTTGATCATATCCAATAGCATTTGAGATTTCCTTGTTCAAGAGAGGATAGAATATACTCGGTATGTTCTATTCTGTGTTGGTGGTGTGCAAAACCCTCATCACCACTGCCAACAATAGGAAGGTCGTCAGTGGAACTATTGCCAAAACCAGTGGCTAGCTAATCTTTTACTTCAACTAAACAAATGCCTTTTGTTGAATTCTACCTCATATAAAGGACTTAATAATTGGCATCATGGAATATAAAGCATTGCAATTGTGGAATATGATATGATAAGCTTTCTCTAACATTGAACTACCCCTACAAAACTCCTTGCTTCAATCGTAATGAAAGTCTTGGATCACTTCAAAATGGCTCTACTTTTACTAAATTCCAATTACCTCACAGATTTTGATCTCAGACTACAACTATGTGGTGACTGCCCTCTTAAAAAGTCTGATAAATGTTGATCTCAGTTACGTCATAGACTTAGGTAATATTTGATCTTAGACCTGGACAACTATTTGGTGTCTGCCCTCTTAAAAAGTTAACTGAATATTTGCCTATGTAATCAGCAATATAAATATAAAGTTTAAATGACAAAAACCTATTTTCTACAATTCATGGGTTAAACTCTATTTTATTTGCTCTCTTCATCTCTATGCCATGGAAACGCCCTTAAGTTTTTTAAAAATAGTTTTTCTCTTTTTCTACAATTTTTTACGTTTTTTCGAAAATCCAATTTTTTCCCCAAACAATTTTAGCTGTGGCTATGCAGCCAACTAAAACTTAAATCATAAAGGGAAGATTTTTTTAATAAAAAGTTAAGTCTCTCTTTGGTATGATGTAGGTTTTAGTTGGCTGGATAGACACTTCCAACAATTTTTGCTGCTATGCCCTACATTCCATAGCAGAATGGAGTAGTTGAGAGATGGAACCGTACTAACAAAGAGATGGCCCGATATAGTATGAAGAACTGGAATGTTCCTAAGAAGTTTTTGGTTGAGGTAGTATATACTGTTGTTTATTTGCTAAACAGGTCTCCCACATAAGGGATGAAACATAAGACCTCAAAGGAAGCACGGTTTTGGAGGAAATCAAAAGTTTGTCATCGTAAGTTCTTTGGTTCCATTGCATATGCCTGGATTCCAGATGAAAAATAGACAAAATTAGAACCTAATAGTAAGAAATTGATGCTTCTAGTACAGTGACAATCACAAAACCAAATCTAATGGTAAGAAATTGGTGCTTATAGTACAGTGCATTGCCTTTCTAAACATCTCAAAAGTTTTAGATTGCCAAAGACCAGCCTATTATGGCTTAGGATTTAGGTTTTCAGCTTCAAGCAACACCACCTAAAGGTGGGGACTTGAAGCATGACGAAATAGACCTAGTTTTGATTGATGACAACTTGGATCAGCATCCCATTGGCTGCAAATGGGTGTACAAAGTCAAGTACAAGGTAGAGGGTGTAGACACTCTAGTGCATTGAATAGACTAATTTTAAGGTTTCGATTGTGTCTAGATGTTTTTTATGGATTGCATAAGCTTAAAGCAATGAATATATCAATTCTTCTCCCTATGAGAATTTATTATTGGAAAATTGGTGAAATTCTGTTTTAAAACTAGGTCCTCTGCTGTTACGTGACCTCTAGATCGCAATCATGTGAACTCTAATCACCATTACATGACCTTTAGTCTGTTGTAACATGACTTCAGGGTCTAGAAGCGTTGGTGCTTAAAATATGTAATTATAAGGTTACAGTTATAAGGAAACATTTTTTCATGCAATTTAGTGAACTGCAGAAGCTTGACCATGCAATATTTGAATTCTTACTTATTATGATTTTTTATAAAGAAGACGATAATAAAATGTACATTACGCTGTATAATTAGGTCATCCACTGTCATGAGACCCGAGTGGTTAGAATCTCTACTGCATTAATTAGATTAATTCTATGGTTATAGTTTATGCATTGTAGAAATATTTTTCTTACAATTATAATGGAATGTGGAAGATTGAAGTATGCAATATTGCAATTCTTACTTGCTAGGAAGAATTATTATTCAAAAATTGGTGAAAAATTTAAATTTTGCTGTAAATGAGGTCCTCTACTGTCATTTGATATCAAGGTTTAGGGGCTTTGCAAATGAGTTATGTTAAATTTTAGATTACAATTATGCTTGATATTTTCTTGTTATTATGTTGCCTTACGTGCTTGTGAACATATTTTGTCTAATTGCTTTTAGATGACTTTTGAGATAAGTGCCTTAAATAATAAATTATGTTGAGATGGTCAGTATTTACTAGTTAGCAATCATAGGGTAAAGAAGGTTGATCATGGAACAATTTGAGTCTTATAAGCAAAATATTAGCAACGTGTTTAATACGTTTATAGTCACAAATTGGTATGCCTAAATTATTTCTTTTCAGCTGTATTGAATAAGGGAAACATTATAGGTTAGAATCAGTGAAGTTTTTCAACGAGCTTTGGATAATGTGTTTGAATCTTTTGATAAACAGTACATTTTTTTCTTTGTTAGGCAAATTTGTATGCCTGAAGTATTTTCTTCAGCTGTTTTCAACCAAGGGAAACAGTATAGATCATAATTTGTAATTTTTTTCATGGACCTCTGGACGTTGCATGCTTCAACTTTTGTTAACTGTTCGGCATGTTTTCTCTTTTCTTTTAGTTATCTATATCTTTTGTTTACAAGGTAAATGGGAAGGTTTATTTTGTTTATGTTCCACTGAGTTCCCTTTAGAAGGGGGTGGGGCAGTGAAAAATGTAGGAATGCCAAAATGAAGTGCTTAGCGTTAGAAGTACTCTTAAAATTGTAGAAATGATATTTGAGTAGGAAATAATACAGGGATGGGCACCATGGGGCTCTTTAAGCATAAGTTTTCAGGTCTTGGCCTAGCCACCCATATATATACACATACATTAGATTAGACTTGGTGTGGGAGAGCAACAAACTTTGGAAAATAGATTTGAGACATTCATAAATTGTTTGACATGCTTTTCTTTCTTGAATAAGTAAATAGCTCTAGTTTTTATTTTAAACATAAAAAGCAATAGAGGTTTTTTTAAGGTATCAGCGTAAGAAACACTATAAATACCTGTTGGTTTAGTGAAGGAAATGCAATGAGCTTTGAAATATAGGTTTGAAAGTTTAGTCTTCCAGAAGTAGCTAGCTCTAGTTTTCATTTAAAAGGCGAAGGTGATTTTTAAGTTTTCACCAAGGCAATCATGTGAGAAATAGGTTCAAAACATTAATGAAATGATCAAAATGTTAGATGAAGGTGATTTTTAGGTTTTGACCAAGGCAATCATATGAGAAATAGGTTCAAAACATTAATGAAATGATCAAAATGTTTTTCTGTCTTGAAGTAGATAGCTGTAGTTGTACTTGTTACACATGGCTAGTATAATATTTTTACTCTGGTCCTAAGCAACATAATATACCTGGAGAGTAAATTAGATTCAGTGAAGATATGCAACTAGCTTTGGAGGACAGACTTGAAATATTAAAATTATTATTTTTAGATTTCCCGAGGTCAACATTTTGAGTAGTATATCTGGTTGCAGCTGTGTTTTATCCATTTTCTGTATGTCTAGTCTTAAGAGATATTTGGATCAAGTGTTGACCGCATCTTTAGTTCTGGTTTTAATATGAAACATAAGTTAAAATGTGTTCTATAGGTCTGGTCTAAGACAACAGTATAGATGACTGAAAATATGTTATAGTGGGTGAAGTAATTAACAAGCTTTGGAAGATAGCTTTGAAATTGAAACATTATTAAACTGTTTAATTCTTTCTGTTTTCCAATGCAATTTGATCTTGTTTTTTTAAACTAAGCTAATTGTTTCAAATCCGATTTGGGTTTTCAATTTTTGCCACATTTTGCTTCATTTCATTGCAAAATAACATGCAGACATGCAAACTAAACATGCAATGGAAACAATATAGATTTCCAAGGAAATAAGCGATTACAAACACAAATCTATTGATAATGAAATATGCATGGCTGTTACATCAAATATACTGTTGTTACAATGCTAGAACATGCATAAATTTTCCTCCAAAACCTGTTTAAAACGATGCAAATCTGCTCAATGATGAACCTTGAGTGAGCCCACTTCTCAAATAGTGTTTGGTTTCCGTCCGACCTACGAATACCCAAGGGTTTCCGTCCTCAGATATGGCTGCTACTGTCAAACTAGCAACAATGAAGAAATTATCAAGTATCAAATCAACTTATCATAATACTTGAAGAAGAAAGGAAACCCCTGAAATAGATTTTCTAAACCGCCTTTGGACCTCAAATCACAATGTGTGATTCTTAATAAACTTTTCCCTTCATGAAGGCTTAATAGATAAAAATAAAATAAAGTCATTTTATAACTTTGCCTTCATGATAAAGTCACTTTATATTTTATTACCCTCTTAATAAAGTCACTTTATGACTTTATTTCATAATTTAAGTCACTTTATTTTTATAATTTAGTTTTATAACCCAAAGTGACTTTTCCCTTATAATATTACTTTATGGGCTCAAAATAATATTATTTATTTCTCCATCAATTAATAATAGACAATGCCAGCCTCTCATCCCTTATATCTCTGAAGTAGCCTATCGAGATGACAAAACAATAGGCTAATCAACACCTGAATGATCACTGAGGAGAAGGGGACATTACAGTTTTCCCTTCTCGGGATTGCTTGTCCTCAAACAATCTGCACCTACATGACGAAACCAAATATCAGTATCCCATATCAACCTCAGGAACATTGCTCCACCAAAACGTTGCGCTGTTATCAATGCCAATACACCACAAACCATGAAGCAACATAATGAAATCCATGTGAAACAATGCACCCAACTGGTCAATACCTGGATCCCAAATATAGAACTAGTTGTATGAGATGAAGTAGTAGTCTAATACCAAGGAATCATCACCAGTCATCCAACCATACATGTAGACTAACCAAAGGATGTGATAAGCAACTCTCACATATTAAAAAATCAATAGACTAGGCCACTACATATCGCTGTTATATCTCAAACCAGCAACAAAGAGAATGACACTGATGTCATCATACCAAGGAAAAAGTAGAAGACTCATCTCATGAGGATTTCCCTTCAAGTAATTGTATTCCCACACATTCCAATGAGTACCCATAGTTGATGTAGACCTAAACAACTCTGAAAATGTAGTGAATAACCATGTAGGACAGTGACTTGTCACTAAACAACCCATGCCATTTGGCTTAAATGCCAACCAATATGCAACTGTATTGTCACAAGAACAAGGTGCCAATATCAATTTTGGAATGTAGATGCCATCACCGATACCCAAAGTCAACTATTGGTCCACTAATAGTAACTTCCATAGAATCATTGTCCACCAATAATAGTTATTTGTTGCAGGGGAAACTTGGCTTGTTGGGCTATCAAATAAACTTCCTTTGCCTTCTCAATCCAACTCTCAAGCATTACTTGGGACTGATTTAGTGCTGTTGTTCCAAGGTGAACAAATTTAGTCCTCTTGGAGGATGCATCATCAACCAATGACTCATGTTCATCTTTCAAAACTTGAATGCCAACATTAGGTGTCTCAATCATATTATCTTCTTCATGATCGTGAGCTGCATTTCCTTGAGAGTGAAGAGATATATCACTGCTGTTATAACAATCAGCACAACTGTCATGCATTTGTGTCGTGCCTTCCTTTATTGGAAACTTCATTCTCAACTCTTGCACTTTGAATGCCATGTTCTATTTTTTCTTCATGTCTATGAATTGTGTCATCATTGGAATCAACTAACACACTAGAAAATGCATTGTGGTCACCCAAATAATCCATACCATCATTATCCATATCAGTCTCATGTTTAACATCGGGAGAAGTCATGTTTATCTCTCTTCTACAATCCTCTTTGCTTAAACCCTCAACTTCTGGCTTCTTCAAATGAATTCTCAATGTTGGGATGATCTATATGCTCATCATCAGTGACTTCAATGTGTTCATCATTATTATGCCTCTTATCCATCTTTTTAGCTTCTTCCAAAAGCAATTTCTCTAACAATAATGACATATCTGATTGAAATTTTTGAAATGCTTGAAAGAAGTCATTCATGCCATTCACAAGTTTTTCCATATGTCGATCATTTCTTTGTGGACTTCAACTATTTTTTCTGTCCCTTTATTTAGTTTGTGAGGCATGAAGGAAAGTAGGTAACAATCTCCCATTTTTAATTTTAGCCGTTGATGTAACCTTTTATACCCCTATTGTAGATGTCTGAAATAAACACTGAATTTGTTTCCTCTGTTTCTAGCAACATACCTCTGAGTTCATTCACTATCACGCATGAGTCAAAATGCTAACATGCAAAGTAAACCCACCTTTTGGAACTGCCATGCAATCAAATCCAAAAATTTGCACTACTTGAAAATGACATGCAAAAGGAACCCACTTCATTAAACTGATTTCAAAGTAACATGCAACCATCTGGGTATCCACCAAACTCATGCAACACAAATTCACTAACCAAGACTGCTCGCAAATAACATGCAATGGTAACCCTCTTCATAAACAACTCCTAAACTGACACCAAATTCATCTGGGTATTTACCAAATTGCCATGCAATAACATCCGACACACATGCAACTGCAAAATCTGACACGCAACTAAAAAAGTTGACATGTAATTGAAAAATCTGACATGCAATCGATGGACCCGCAGGTTGGCAGGATTCGTGGCTCTAATACCACTGAGATATCCCGAACTAGGATATTGTTTCAAATCTGATTTGGGTTTCCAAATTTTGCCACGTTTTGCTTCATTTCATTGCAAAATAACATGCAAACATGCAAAGTAAACAGTATAGATTTCCAAGGAAATAAGTGATTACATCAAATATACTGTTGTTACAATGCTAGAACATGCATAAATTTTCCTCCAAAACCTGTTTAAAACGATGCAAATTTGCTCAATGATGAACCTTGAGTGAGCCCACCTCTCAAGTAGTGTTGGGTTTCCGTCCAACCTACGAATATCCAAGGGTTTCTGTCCTCAGATATGGCTGCTATTGTCAAACCAACAACAATAAAGAAATTATCAAGTATCAAATCAACATATCATAATACTTGGAGAAGGAAGGACACCCCTTAAATAGATTTTCTAAACCACCTTTGGACCTCAAATCACAATGCGCGATTCTTAATAAACTTTTCCCTCCTCCAAGAGGTTCGTCCCACATCTAGAAGTCTTAATAAATAAAATAAAGTCATTTTATAACTTTGCCTTTATGATAAAGTCACTTAATACTTATTACCTTTTTAATGAAGTCACTTTATGACTTTATTTCATAACTTAAGTCACTTTATTTTTATAATCTAATTTTATAATCCAAAGTAACTTTTCCCTTATAATATTATTTTATGGACTCAAAATAATATTCTTTATTTCTCCATCAATTAATAATTGACAATGCCAGCCTCTCATCCCTTATATCTCCTAAATAGCTTACCGAGATGACAAAAGAATAGGCTAATGAACACCTGAATGATCACTGAGGAGAAGGGGACATTACAGAGTATAGCCACCTACAGAATTGGTTAGATTTGTTGTACAATGCTTTATGTAATCTTCCCATAAATTTTTGATTCTCTCCAAGTGGCCAGTGAGCGAAAGGTGATGCATACAGTCATGTAGTCTGTCATTGTTTGAGGAGGTTGGCTGCACTAAGAATACAGTCAATTACCATCACTTAACAATTTTTGAATGTCTCACACATAAAATATCTAGATTATGGAACATGTTTTACAGTATCAGCAAATTTTAAGGCTTGTGTCTTTTAAAGGAAAGGATAAACTTTAAATTTTAGGTCAAAATTTTAATACATTGTATTCAAATTTATTGTTTTAGTGAGATCTATTGATGGACAACTGTTATCATATACCACATAGTTTAATGAATTCTTTAGTGAAGATTGTATATAATTTTCAAAGAACTTGATCTAGCAGCTTATTAAAGGGCCATCTTTCTTGAATCTTTTCCTCTAGTCTTTATTTAATAGTGAAAATATGCACGTCCCTTCACATTTTGTATTGAATTTGAAAGTGATAGATTTCACTCTTTCTAATTTTCATTTGAAGTGAATGTACGTGTCAGTACAATTGATTTCCTTTTATGTCTGTTTCTTAATATTTTTGGAATTTGTATGAACTAATATCCTATTGTTTGAATTTTTTATTCATTGATGTATTCTCAATATAATGGAGTTGCTGCAATTAAACATAATATAATGGAGGACTGATACTATTGTTGCTGTCATTTTTTGCAGCATTTGGAGCAACTTCGCAAGCATGCTCGAGCATTGACTGGGGAAGTTGTATGTATCATTGATCAAATACATTTATCTACCTGTGCATATCTTTATTAAGTACCTTATGTAATGTATATAATAGTGAATAGAGGATCAGGATGAGAAATGTATGCACACTACTTGTTGATGTGAGTTTTATGCCACTACAACACACAAAATCAAATACTTAATATTTCAAATGAAACACCAAATCTCCAAATCTCTCTCTTGAATAAGGATGCTCATATGCTAAACAATATATATGGATTGTGTGATCAAATGAGACAACCCCAAGGTTTCTTCTTATTATGGACTTTCACTTAGTTATAATGACGTGATATGCTACCAGTGTATCTATTATGAAATGGAGCGTGGTTGGGAGCAAGCGGGAGGTAGCAGGTTCAAAAAATTTCGCCCCAACGGCTACTGGAAGCAGCCATGGACGAAGAACGTCCTTTCATCAATCATGGAGGACTGGACTACAGTAAAAACTCAAATGGAAATCGAAATGCAAATCATTCGCATTTTTGGGAGCGAGCCCATTCGAGTAATGTTACATTTCAAAACACCCAATGTGATTTCAAGAAACCCTGGTCTATTGGGCAAACGCGTGGGATCCCGACAACATTGGAAAGGACTTCACAAAAACAGTGGGCTGCCAATCAAAAGAATTTGAAGTGGGTTTTTGACTTCAGACAGATTGAAGGGAAGTTTTGGAGGCCCAAAACCTTGGAGAAGACAGAGGAGAATCCAAAAGAGGTATTTCCTAGGGTAGAATTTGCAAATGTTACTTCTATTTCAATCGATAACAATGTCTGGAATGATTCCATCTCTTTCTTAAAAAGCCATGCGTTTTTTCTAAAATGGGTGGGTGAATGGCCATCACTTAGCAAAATTAGGGATCGGTGTTATAAAAACTGGGGACATGCTTTCACTCTGAAAACTATGGCGAATGGTTTTATCATTCCCACGGCTCCATCCCCAAAGGATAAGGAATGGGTTATGAAAAATGGGCCATATATGATAGACGGTAAAGGCCTATACATAGTAGAATGGACGAAGAACTTTGATCCAGAAAAGGAGAAGATCAAAGAGCTTCTTTTATAGGTGGCACTACCTAACCTACCCCATGAATATTGGGGTTTCGAAACCCCAACCACCACTGGAAACAAGTTAGGCTCCTTCTTAAAGGCCGAAGAATGTATAGTAGAGAAAAATATGGCCACTTGCCCTAAGATCTTGATCTTATGGCAGGATGTGCATCCCTTGCCTAACATCCTAATAATTTCCTCTAAAGCCGGAGAATGGAAGCAGAGTGTGGTCATGTTGGGGGAGATGCCCACTCAAGGAGACGACCCAGAGGAAAATAAGGAACAAGATGATTATATCAGAAGAGGCAAAGCTCAAGAGACTAACTGGATTAACAACAAGAAAATCCAAATTACAGAAAAAAAGAAAGATGAATTCTCAGCAGACTTAGAGTGGCAGAGCTTTATGGCTGACAGAGCAGCAACAACCATAGCCTACAATCTTTCTTCTGGACAACCACAAGACAGTATAAAGGACACCATTGATGACATTCTGGCCAATGAATGGGGGTGGGGATCTACCCCTATATCCCACAATGGCCCAAAGAGCAAAGATACTTTAACTCCAGAGCAAACAGGAAGTCTCCTAGGGATAACTATCAGTCAATGGGGGGAAGAAAATCAGATGGATCACTTGAATAGACTTGAGGAACTCACTGAGATCAGTGTTACATAGATTGGGGCCCCCAGGGGTGTACATTGCCAATCTCTGTGCCAGCCTGCGGAGCAGGTGCTTTTCGGGATAACAACATTACAGGTGCCAAACACAGAAAAGCTTAGCAGAGCTTTGGAAAAGCACCCGAAGAACTGCAGTTTAGATGATATTGAAGAGGATGGCTTCAAAGATATTCAAATTTCTCCGATTAGGAACTTAGAAGCCACCTTTGATATTGTTAAAGATAGTAGTGGCAACATAGATTCTGATTCAGATGACACTACTCAATCGGAGACCGAGGAAGAAGATGAGCTAGGCCTTTCAGATTCCTTTGGTTTAACTGAGGTTAGGACAGTTGAACAGATTCCTTTGGGAAAGACCAAACCCTTAGTAGGAGAGAAGAAGAAAAGGGGTCGAAAAACAAACAAGGCAAGAATTGCCTTGGCTGGGAACGCAGCTAACCAGTCAAAACTATTGCTTTCAGGGACGGGCTTTGCCCCTCCCCAATCATTATGAAAACCTTATCTTGGAATGTCAGAGGCTGCAATGCCTCTGACAAGATCCGCTTGATCAAAAGAGCTTTTGATCAAGTAAAACCGGACATAGTATTCCTTCAAGAAACTAAGCTAAGTGGAGATGAGTTAATCAGTTTTGCAAATAGGTTTAGTAGGTGGAGAGTGTGCTCCTCAGAGGCTCAAGGAGTGTCGGGAGGTTTGAGTATTTTGTGGACAGAAAACACTCTTGAAGTGATAGTCAAGGCTACTAACCGATGGTGGATTTGGATCGAAGTTAAGTCTAAACTGCTGCATACATGTTTCCAAGCTATTAATGTGTATGGCCCTAATAGCACAACACATAAACAAGCTCTTTGGCGAGAGTTAACAGATGTCCTTAGTAATAATACAGATAAAATCTTCCTACTTGGGGGAGACTTTAATGCAATTATAAGCCCTTTGGAGAAGAAAGGAGGGCGAGGATGGGAAGGGCAGAGCCAGAGAGACTTTTCACAATTCATTACAGAAAATGGTTTGATAGATCTGGATTTGAGGAATGGACAATTCACATGGACGAATAGGAGAAGCGGCTTCCTGAATATAGCGGAGAAGTTGGATAGGTTCCTACTCGCTGGGAATTGGGTAGCCACTAGTTGGATAAGTGTGGCAGAGATATTACCCATCTCGGGGTCGGACCATTACCCAATCTGCATCAGACTCCAAGAGGATATTGCCCTGGACCGAGCTCCTTTTCGTTTCGAAGCAATGTGGTTTAGACATGCGGCCTTTAAAGAGCAGGCAACACTCTGGTGGAAGGAAGCCCCGGAGAGAAAAGGTTATAAGGCTTTTATTTTTGCTAAGAAGCTGCAATACTTGAAAGAGAAGTTGAAGGGCTGGAATCGAGAAGTTTTTAAGAATATTTTCAAAGAAAAAGAGACCATAGAAAGGGGATTAGAACAGTTGAACTCTCATATTATTGCAAATGGGATGTCAGAGATAGACTTTATGGAGGAGACCAAATTGAAAAAAATATATAATGGAGCCTTAAGTAGGGAAGAAACCTTCTGGAGACAGAAATCTAGGGAGTTATGGCTTAAAGAAGGCGACAGAAATACTGCCTTCTTCCACAACTCAGTCAAAGTGAAGAGATCTCAGAATAAAATTTTCTACATTGATGATAATGCTGTTGTGCTTTTGGAAAAACAGGAAGAAGTTAATCAAGAAGCTATTAGATATTTCCAAACTAGTTTTTGCAGTGAGCCTACAGGTTTAAATCAGGATTTGGACCTTAGGGCAATCATTCCGGATTGTATCTCCAATGCCCAAAATGATATGCTAAAACAACCAAGCAAGATGAAGGAAGTTAAGAAAGTTGTTTTTAGTATCGGAGCACAGAAGGCTCCTGGCCCAGATGGATTTTCAGCCTTATTCTATCAATATTTCTGGGACTTAATTGGAAAAGAAGTATGGGAAGTCGTAGAAGAATCAAGGGAAAGTGGTTTTCTCTTTCCAGACTTTAACAACACTTTTATCACACTAATCCCTAAGAAGGAAAATAGGGTATCTTTTGACGATTTCAGACCTATATCCTTGTGTAACACCATATATAAAATTATTGCAAAAGTAATGGCAAATAGGCTGAAATTGGTTTTAAAATCTATTATCTCGGAGGAACAGAGTGGTTTCATCCCGAATAGATCCATTCATGAAGGAATTATAATTGCACATGAAATCATCCACACTCTTCATCAAAATAAGGCAGAGAAAATGATGATAAAGCTCGACATAAGGAACGCCTATGATGCAGTAAACAGGGATTTTTTACTTAGAGTTCTGCAATGTTTTGGGCTCTGTCAAGAATGGATTCGATGGGTAGAATCCTGCATCCAACA
Organism: Thuja plicata; assembly: GCA_018584345.1. Lineage (NCBI taxonomy): Eukaryota > Viridiplantae > Streptophyta > Pinopsida > Cupressales > Cupressaceae > Thuja > Thuja plicata. The sequence continues at coordinate 1,742,769 of MU227202.1, forward strand.
CCAAGGTTCTCAATTTTAGTTAATGGAAGCCCGCAGGGCTTTTTCAAGTCAAATAAAGGCATTCGACAAGGAGACCCGATCTCCCCCTTTCTGTTCATTATCATGGCGGAAGCGTTGGGTAGATTGATTAAACATAAAAGGCTTATGGGATGCTGGAAAGGTATTAAGGTGGTGAATGGGCTGGACCCTTTTTCTCATCTCCAATTCGCAGACGACACTAACCTTCTAGGTGAGGCTTCAATTCGTGAGGCAAGAACTATTAAAGAGACCCTGGATGCATACAGTATAGCTTCGGGACAATGCATAAACTGGCAGAAATCTGAGATATATTTCTTTAATGTAGATAACAGAAAACAGATCTCCATTTGTAGAATCCTAGGGATTCGAAGTGGCAGATTACCTAGCAAATATTTGGGTATTCCGCTATTTAAAGGAGCCTCCAAAGCAAATCTTTGGAAAGATTTGATGGATAAGTGCACAAAAAAGATGGAAGGTTGGAAGAGTAAATGGTTAACCTTCGCAGGCAGGATTTTACTTCTCAAATCTGTTATCAATGCTATCCCAATCTTCTCGATGATGTGCTTAAAGATTCCTAAGAAAGTAAACCAAAGCTGAGAAAATGAGGGAATTTCTATGGAATGGTAAAAATGTGGGGGATAAAAGACCTCTCATTGCATGGAGCAAAGTGTGTAAACCAAAAGGGGCTGGGGGAGCTGATTTGAGAGAGTGGAATCTGATGAATGAGGCTTTGGGAGCTAAACTAGTGTGGAGCATTTTCTATAGCCAAGACTCACTTTGGGTAAAGTTACTTAAGGCTAAATACTTGAATTCTATGGAAGCTGAGAGAATCCTTACTACCCCCAATCCTCCTAAAGGCTCAGCGGTGTGGAACTTTATAACCAGTTGTAGACCCATCATTACCCAACACTTATCATGGCAGGTTGGAAATGGGGAGAAGGCCAAGTTTTGGGAGGACACATGGAATGGATACCTAGTATTAGCTGACAACCCAGACAATTGGGATCTTAAAGCACTTTTATCAGCTGAATGGGGAGTCCATGTACGTGATTATGTAGAATTCAGACAGGGACCTTTGGGGGTTGGTTGGGTTTGGAAAGACTTTGAATATCTTCGACTCAGCATTAATCAACAGGCAGTATTGAGAAGTATAATGGACAATCGGAGTATCAATATCACTAATAAAAGTGACTATCATTTGGTGTGCAACCAATAGTGGCACTTATTCGGTAAAGTTGGGCTATCAGCTTTTACAAAGAGCAGAGGAAGAGGAGAAATGGCCTGCAAGGCTACTATGGAGTCAGGAATGCCTCCCCAAAGCAGGGGCCTTTGCATGGGTGACTATGAAAGAAAGGATACTGACAGGGATTAGAAGACAGAGACTAGGAATATCAGGACCGACAAGATGCTACCTATACGAGGAAGCAAACGAAGATGTTAACCACTTATTGGTCACTTGTAAAGTAACTGCTGAATGCTGGGATATGCTCAAGAGTAAGTTGGGGTGGCATGCCCCCGTGCCCAATCAATTAAAGGGAATTTTTAGTGGTTGGCCAAGTGCACCCATGCGGTCCACTTAATCCGCCGCATGGGCAGCAACACCCTCTATCCTTATCTGGGAGGTGTGGAAAGAAAGAAACCGCAGACTCTTTCAGAACAAGAAAGAGGACATTAATAGACTAAAGCAAAGAATTATCCTTTCAATAGAAGAGAAGGTAAATGCGTATGCAACATCAATCTCTTTATCAACCCCCTTCAGCAAATGGGATCAGACACTTCAAAGGGCATGGCTCGGGTTGAAATGCAGAACTGGCCAACTAGGAGGTATTAAATTAAAACAACAACAGAATAGGAAGGAAGTGAAGTGGATGGCTCCCGAGGCAGAATGGACTAAAGCTAATTTCGATGGGGCTTCCCAGGGGAACCTGGAGCCATCAGGAGCAGGGGCCATTCTAAGAGATAGCACGAGAGAGATCTGGGCATATGGGGCATTAAGATTACAATCAGGAACAAATAATTGTGCAGAAGGAAATGCAGCTCTACTTGCGGTGAGGATGGGAGCAGCTATGGGGATTAAAAAATTTCACTTAGAAGGAGATTCATTATTATTAATCAATGCACTAAAGAATGACAGATCAGAGGCATGACATCTACAACCATTGATAAATTCTATCTTGGCTATAGCTCAACTTTTTAGATTTTCGCATTACACATACATACAGAGAGGGCAACAAAGAAGCAGATGTGCTCTCAAAATGGGCGCTCTCCTTTGCTAAGGTGGGCGAGTTGCAAATGGATATTTTGAAATCCAACGGTCAATTTTTGGCATGACCGAATATCCAAAGGAGGTGGCAGCTGAGTGGATCCTTTAGGTATAAGTGAGGTGGCATTTTTGATGAAGTCAGCATGAGGAAGCCTCTTTTCAAAAATAAAGAATATTGTTAGTCAGTCACATAAATTATAGAAACTGGCGGCGCAATATAAAGATGATGTGACAATGTGTTTTCAAATTTGGTGCCACACTTGTGAGAAGTGTCATGTTGGAATAAGGAAATGATATGGGATCGAAGAGCATTGATGATATAATCATAGATTAGACATCGAGCTGCAGGCGAAGGACAAGATCATTAATGATCATCCTACTCCTGATGGCATCCGGGTTTTATTTAACCATTTTCTGTTTCCCCTTTTGTATGTTTTGTTTTGCAGATTACAGCGCCAGCAGGATGCATGCCAACTTTATAGTCTCCACGAGGAGACAAATGAAATCCTTCCCCGGAGCAGCTAGTAAGGAAAGAATCACGGGCCTGTTAAAAATCAAGACAGACACCATGGTGCAGGCAGTATTGGGCGTTCTAGGCCCAAGTTTTCAAGAATTTAAACTTATGCGCGGGGATAAAACGACGATCATTTCCATGTTGATAGCATGGGACTTGGAATTAGGGGAGCCCATTGACACAGTTAAGTGGGTGGCAAAGGCGTTATTTGAGGAAGATCTCTTGGGAGGTCTAGAGTTCATTTTAGAATGGGCAGTGCCCGGAATGGGAACTGACATTTCTGAATGTATTGCCGACGACATAGAAGCAAACGAACATGGGGTAATCCCCTTTGTCTGATGGGTGGGAAAAGTTGGCAGTGTTGATTATTATGACCAGCGTTGGGTTGAATGGGCAAAAATCAAAGAAGAGATTCGAACCTTTAATGCACCACCGGCTGCTTTGGTAGTAGATATGCAGGGTGAAATCTCGAGAAGGGCTTGTTCTGTAATGTAGAGAAAGGCGCGGATCTTCCCAGCAAACTAATGGGCATGCAATGAAGCAAGGTGGTTTTTGATGAATGCTAAATTTTTGATAGTCTAAGCCTTACCAGATTTTGTATATTCGATAATCATAGCCGGGTGGCTAGCTTTTGTTATAAGCATAGTAGGGTTTTTAGGCTTAGTAAAATCTCTGTTAATATCACCCGATAAGGGGTCTCTGTATGTTTTTGAAAACGATAACAGATTGTTGCATAGGGCTGTTTTCTATTTCAGCAGATATAGCTGTTTCATTGATTAAGTTGTAATCATCTCAGAATACTTTTGTAATGCTTTTATTATTAAATATATAAAAAATCTCTATTACCGACCAAAAAAAATAAATAAAAAAATGACGTGATATGCTGGTTATCACAAAGGGACTTACGTTGTTCAATCAATGGATGTCAACTACTTCAAACACTTCCAACCAAACAAACTGCAAAGGGATAAAGGGTTTAGAAAGCTATTCTACTCCTAGAATGCAAGAGATAATAAAGGTCTTTGTGACTCTACTAGACTTAGTTTAGCCATCAACATCAACCAAGCTAGTGCAATCTCTTAAGGTAGATGTAAGCAGTAACTCATCCATCGATGCATATCAATGTGCAAGCAATAATCAAAATAAAGCTCATAAATATGCCATTTGACCACACAAGACATACTTACAATCAATAAGCAGCTAGTGGTTTGGTCTATGCGAGTTCATCAAAGATGCATCCAAAATATCTTCCATTCAACTAAACATTGCTTCTAACTGACATGAAATAAAATCCTACTTTAAGTGAGGAAATGTAGAAACCATTCAATACTCCAAAGCAACACAAGTAATCCACCATGAAGACTAACAATGAATTAGCAATTATGTAATGTCCCGACTTAGTCAGAAAATAGGAACAATTGTCTAGCAACTCTAAATTACAAGGAACTTCTTTTCTAAAAACTCTTATTTTCCTACTATAAAAGATGACTTATGATTGTAGACATTGTAAGTGCTATTATGGAATTGATATTGCCAAAAGATCTTGTTTCTAACTCACTGGCAATAGCCTTGTCTGATATAATATAGAGAATGGGCTTATCAACTTATATAGTGATTAGATTGTCATTTCAATTATATTCTTTGATTGCACCTTTTCAGGGATTGATTAACAACATAGTTATTTTATAAAATCGCTGATTATTATTAACTTTAATTGCTATTTATATTTAAGATTGCTGCATTAAGTATTCACAATGTTCGCTACTGTTTGCAACCAGTCCTGTTCATTATCAGTATCCTTAAGTATAATCTGCTGTCTTTAGTCACTGCTGTTTATCATAATTTAACTGTTGTTTCTTCATTATCACTGCTGTCTGCTGCATATGGCAGATCAATGCCTCTATAAGACATTTATTCCTTTTGCTGCTTCTGTGATTGCCTGATTCTATCTGCTCGTCTTCTGAATATATTCACTGCCTTAAATCGTTTTCTATTCATAATGACGATTCCCCCCCTTGTCTCGGCGATTAATAATTTATTTATATGCTTTTGAACATAACTCAGACTGTTGTCGGCCAGCATTAAGAGTAATACTTCTCTATTTCCATAGTCAGCCAGCATTAAATTTAATATTATATTTCTTAATGCTGGTCAATCTTTGTAATGTTCCGATAGTTCTTGTCTTCTCCATTTGATGGAATTCAGATTGAATTCCTCATTTTCTTGGTTATTCCTCTTATCTTTTTCCTTCAGATTCTTCAATTAACCTCAGTCCACTAACAAATGACCCATCATCAGCAGTCAATCCACAATGGTGTTTGCGCTGAGTAATTACTATGGTATATGGCGTTGCCTAGTATAATTGCGGTGACTGTGGGATGTATCGAGTCTGTCCCGAAACCAAGGGTTCCACTCTAGTGAATTCTCCTCTCATGCCCGGTTCCCTGTAGATGCCCATCCTAAATCGCTGAGATGAAACACGACCATTTCCATGTAATTATGACCATCGTAGATACGGTTTGGTTTTGTGATTGTATTTGATGACTGTACTAAATATTAGCGGCTGAGTAGATTGAGTTTTCTGATTTGGTGCCCTTCCCTTATTGTTTTCTTACCCTACTTGTATTCATGTGGGGAGGTGTGACTTCCTTCAATGGTTGGGACCTTTGGATCCCATTAGCCGTGGTTAACTTTGTTTTAAGATATCATTCAATGTGTTTTGGTTTATATTGTATACTATATGTTGATAGATATTACAATATATTTAATATTATAAATAATATTATTTGGTATATTATATTTTATTATATATATTCTAGTTATTATTATAATTTATTTATTATTTACTTCATAAATATATTATAATTAAAATATAAAGATAAATATTTTAATATTATTCATTTTTATATTACTGTTATATTATTTATTTATTTTTCTATTTTATATTTTAATAATATTGTTTATGATTATTTTATTTGTTATATTTTAATTTTATTATTTGTTTACTGTTAAAATTTATTTCCAAAAGAGGATGATGTAATTAGGGTTTCAAACAAGGGGATATGACAGCCCCCCCCTCTTAAAATTGCTTGTCCTCAAGCAATAATTGAATGATCATGGGGATCTATCCATAATCTGCCTCCTATTGTGCTAAGAATGTGTTATTAAATAGAGATCAAGAATTATCTATATATAAGTGTACATGAGAATGTTTCTATAACGAACAGAGAGAGAGAAATAGAAACATTCTGAAGAGAAATAGAAACAAAAAGAAGTTTCCATATTGAACAGAGAGAGAATATGGAAACATGGAAGAAGAGACGATCAATAATAGAAACAATATCTCCAAGTCTCTCCCTCCCTACTCTACTCTAATTCTAATGAGCTACAAATGAGAAGGCCCTGCCTTATATAGTAGTTCAATTACAATGAGTGGCCAAGATCAATTTGAAATCAACGACTAAGATCTTGCCAACACAATCCTAATCCAACTAATAGTTACAATCATTAAATGCTCCTACATTTACATGAAGGCACCACCCCATGGGCCAATAGAAAAATCACATTTCTTTGAAGAGCCAATAAGAAAATAGATTAGGTAGAGACATAATGTGGACTCCGCATTTACACTTGGACACGTGCATCTAAAAGTTTCTAATTGGGTGAAGATGAGTGGGCGCCACCTCAGCATGCTTATCTTGTCCCTCCTCGATTTAGGGAATCTTCTCATGGAAGCTTGAAATTGCACTTGCTTGTACTTGAAGCTTTGATGTCATCTTGATGTCTTGACCTTAATCTTGGAGCTACCACCTTGACTTGAACCTAGAACATCATCTTGCTTGTCCTCTCGATGAACCACTTGCAACTTGCTGGTGCATGAAGGCTTCATATTATACTTTGCCATAGTTCCTCCATGTTCTTGAGCATCTCGATCCTTCACTTCAGCCTTACAAAACAAAAGGAATGGCTGCATTAAGTTTGTAAGATGATAAATAAGGACAAAATTAAAACACTGTCAAGATAAAACAATTTTTTCAAATAGCATGACACATTTGGATGAAAGAAACTTTACTTGTAAGCAATCTTAACAGCAACCAAGCATTGATATTAACAATTCTTAATTTCATATTCAAATAATGATTTTCCAAGTTGTCAACTCTTGTTAGAACATGCTCAGAAAATGTTGATTTCATAGTTTCACGGTCACCTTTACTAATCAACATGATCCAACTCTCAACTTCAACCTCAGTTTTTCACCCTTTCATTGAGCTGTCCTGATTTCTTTCCAAATTTGATTCAATCTTGACTGGTTACCTCTTGTTTAACCCTTCTTAAGCCAACTTGCAATCTGAAATGAAGTGGGAGGCGAAGTTCTTCTAAGGGGGAATCGAATGTATCTTGGTTTGGCTCATGATGGAGCCCTAAGGGAGGTCGGAATCCAACCTGCCCTTGGGCTCAAGAGCACTAAGGAAGGTCGGAATCCGACCTGCCTTCGGCTCAAGTCCAAGGTGATGTTCATTCCACTCTCAAATTGTACTTAGACAACTTGACTTTCATGCCTTTCCATTCAATTTCATATCAGATTTCTATCATTCCTTGCAATTTCAATTTCCAAGTTGCATTTCACTTTGTCATCTTCTCTTCATCAAACTCTGAAATTCTTCTTTAGTTTTTCAATCATTTCCCAACACCTTGCTTCTTGTATAAATTTTTTGAATCAACACTTAAACTTCACCTTGCAAATGCCAATTTCATCCAAGAATTATGCTCTAATTTGTCTTCCATGTTGATTGAATCTGCTAAGTGTTGGATTAACTTTTCATGTTTCTAACTGATTTCGCCTTGACTTCCACAAGCTCTTTCACAATTTCCTCATCAGCAAATTGACTTCGTCTTCTCATAATTCTACCATCAGCAAGAGGTTGATCAAATTCATTTCTATTATCGACTAATCGATTGCCATCTTTCTCAATTTGTATCATTCCTTGGTCTGATATCTCAACTTCCCTCATGGATCAGATTGCAAGTGGTGCTGTTCAAAGTGCAATAAGCGGGGGTTGTCAACAAATGGCTAATGGTATGGGGCCCCAAAGCAGGTCAGATTTTGACTTGCTCTTGGGCTCCTGAGGCCCAAGAGAGGTCGGATTCCAACCTGCTCTTGGGCTCAACCAAGGGCCAAAATTTTTATAAGTGTTTGATCTTTATCCTTTAAACGTGACCTTATCTTGACTTTCAGGACTTGAAATTCAATCATTTCTCCATCTCATTCCTTCTTTTCTCATTCATCCAATACTCTGATTTTTAGTGACTTGCACTTTCATGGATCAATCTTCTTGATTTTCAAACCAACCCTCCATCTTGTCGTCATGTCATTGTTCAACCCTCATCAACTTCTCAAATGGCAAAGTGCAGTTATTGATCACAAGTAAACACGGTTTCAATACAAATCATGATCATGGAGCCCTAGAGAAGGTCGGAATCCGACTTGCTCTTGGGCACGTGAGCCCCAATGGAGGTTGGATTCCGACCCTCTCTTGGGTTCAACCAATAGGCAAAACTTCCACAATTCATTGATTCTTCATTCAAACTTTGTCGTTATCTCACCATTTTGACTTGCAATTCAATACTTCAACGCGTGACGTGAGGCATGGAGCTCCACAATAGGTCGGATTCTAACTTGAGAGATGTTTCTCTTTCCACTCATGGGAGTAGCCATGGTGGACGTCATGTTGAGAGACTCCATGACGACATCCCGTTGAGTGACTCCGTGATGAGCACTTGAGCACATGTTTCTTTCCACACATGGGAGTAGCCATGGTGGACGTTATGTTGCGAGACTCCATGACAACATCATGTTGAGTGGCTCCGTGATGAGTACTTGTGCACATATTTCTTTCCACACATGGGAGTAGCCATGATGGACGTCATGTTGAGTGATTCCATGACATTATCATGTTGAGAGATTCCGTGATAAACTCTTTTTTTCAAATGGATGTAGCCATTGTGAGTGTCATGTTGAGTGACTCCATGACGTTATCACGTTGAGAGATTCCGTTATAAATTCTTTTCCACAAATGGGTGTAGCCATTGTGGGTGTCATGTAAAGAGACCCCATTACATGGATATCTGGAAGCTAAGAGGGAGTGTTGATGTTATAGCGTCAGGAGTTCTGTTTCCCTCTTAAATTCAAAATAAATAAATAAATTATAAGGTCAACTCAAGTGGCGTGATGCTTCATTTTTGTAACATCAAGGCAATGAAAAATCAAGACAATGAAGGGTCAAGACAATTTTATATATTCTTCCAGGAGGAATTCTCAGATACGACAGACTGATATCTTTTGTTTTCTAAGAGATCAATACTAAGGAGTTTATTATTGTCTGCTTATTGATAGGTGCTATGAATTCATCACATCAGTTTGAGCCTGGTATTTGGGTAAATTGTATTTCAGACTTCTGCACGTTTATTATATATATAAGTGATATATTTGTGGCTGGGTTTTTCTCCGTCAAGTTGGAGGGTTTTCCCAAGATAATTTGCTGTGTCTTAGTGTTCATTATTTTGTTTTTGCTGCTTATTTTTATTTCTGGTTTAAAACTTTAACACTCCTGAGCCCCAAGAGAGGTCGGATTTTGACCTGCTCTTGGACTCCCTCCAAGGGTCAAAAGTTTTCAAGTGTCAACTTGCTGCTTGGAGGGCGGAATATTTTATATAAAAATAACATCTAAATATAAGTGATTCTTATACTTTAAGTTATATTTTATATAAATACTGTCAGGATTTTTGAGAGTCGTTTCAGGTCTCTAGGAATTATAATGGAGATTCTAGATTTTAGAAGATCCCAAAAATTTCTAGACTTCGTCGAATTCCAGTAATCAACATGCTTCCATTAGTGTTTTTTTTCACAGCTTCTCTTGACTTCTGCAAGATAAATTTGATGCTGGAACAAGGATTTTCCAAGGATTCTATTTCATTTCATCACAAATCTCTTGACTTCAATTCCACATCCTTGACTAGCTTTTCCCAACTATCACTCATATCCCTAACTGACTTGATTCCCTAGCTAGCCAAAGGTTCTCAAACTCATCTCTTAAACTCGGAAACTAATTGCCACTGAACTAAGACTACCTAGGACAAGTACCCCGTTGCCAAGCGAAAAGAGGGGGTCCCTATTTGCAATGGGGCGATGGTGTGAAAACCTCACAATAGTAGCGAGTTTCATAATGCAAAACTTTAGAAAATGCTGTTTTTGTAGTCTCTATCTATCGATGTCTTTGAGAAATAATCAAATATTGGGACTGCTATGCAATAGATGTGAGGAAACCAATGTAAACATTCTTCAAACATTATTACTAGTGACTTCATACTTACAAATAGAAACAAACAGTTCCTTGACTCATGTGAGTAGATTTCCACAATCCATGAGTTAATCAGTATGTTGCTTCTGGATTTGATTGTGTGAGTTTTTGTAGCATCGATTAGTTTCTTGATCATCATGCTATACATTTTCTATTCTCTTGGTTGTATCAAATTATTAAAAGGTATCTAGACAAAGTCAGGTGTTACTTATTATTATTTAATATTTTAAGAGTGTTGACTCTTGAATTTTGATTTCAAGTCGGCACAATTTTAATTTTTTCCTTTTCCTGTGTGAGATTATCTGTTATTTTTGACATCACTGATGGTGATAGAGAACTACACAAGAAAATAGGTGCCTGGACTGAGTAGTTGGACACTTAGAAAGTTTTTTTTGATGCTGACAGAATTTTGAGCAAGAGGATCTTGGATTGGACACCACACGTATTAGATGTAAGTTTTTCTGGGGCTGAAATATGGATTCTTTTTTTATTGTCTTGCAATGATAATTCATTGCAGTTTTGACTGCAGTGGCTGGTCTTCTAAAAAGAAAGGAGCAGCTTAGAGAGAATCTAACAAGGTATGTCTTATTCAGTGTATTGCTTGTTTATTGAGAGCATGGAATGAATGTTAGGTTTGTGCATGGCACTGGATGTTTTTATGATAAAATACTTTTTGTTGAACTTAATCAAATATTATTGTGCGTTAGAAATTTGCTCAGTGTAGGAAAAACTCTGTAAATCTCAGAAGTACTTATTTGATTAGAGCAGTATTCAATTAAGATTTTTAATGTTATCCTATCCCAGCATTCTTCTGCTTTTAAATATCATGGATATATTGTTTAAGATGATATACTTTTCTGTCACAAGCCGAAAGACATGCAACTGCACAGTAGCCACAGTTGGAAAAATTGAACAGTACCAGAATGCATGAGTATGTATCTCTGACCATAATTTTGGCTATTGACTTTATCTGCCTTGTTTTGTTTGATATGTAAATGGAGGAATTGGACGCTCTCCATTATTTTGATAATAACAAGTTTTG
>MU227202.1:1761892-1785723 GCA_018584345.1 Thuja plicata
ACCTGCTGCTATTTCTTGTTTAATTAAACTGCTTTTTGGTGTTCTACCTCTCTTTCTTGGTGTAGCTTTAACCTGTCTATCTTGAATTGGAGTTTGTTCAAGAGAAAGTATGGTAGAAGTGTCAAAAGCAATTTGTTTAGATCCTGGTTCATTTGCTACACATTCAACTTCATCGTAGATTTCCTGCTCTCTTATTGTTTGGCTACCCTCTGTATCTGAGAATGTGTTGCTTGAAATCCACTCACTAATTTTAGAGTATGTTAACTCATCAATTTTCTTGGATGAAATCCTTGTTTTCTCCTGCCAATCTTCATTAGTTTTTGTGATATCCATTTCGTCTATCTGTCTATATATATCGGCTTCTAGATTATACTCCCAGTTTCCCATTGGTAGTTCTTGTTGGTCCTCAGGATTGATGTTATCCTCCAACAATATTGATGGCATACTTTGCTTACAAGGCCAGTCTGTTTCTTGATAGCTTTGATTAATCTGTTGTGGACTCTTCGGATTGTGGGCGATTATGGGCGTCTGCAAACTCTCATCCTCTGTGGAATTGGTATGTATTACTGCTTGATCTGTTACGATAAACTCATTGATGCCTTGAATTGATGTTGTATTTTTGATGTGATGCTGAGAGTTCAGAGAAATGTAATCTCCATCTTGTAGTATTATGCCTTCTTCCTCTGCTATCTCATATATTATTTTATTGGCTATCTCTGTCAACAGTTGATCTGAAATTTTTCTAGCTCGGAGATTACTAAGAGTTTCTTCATCAAGTGCCTCATGTGTAATTGGCTTCTTAATTGGGGAGTCAGAGAACATGAGTTTTTGTACTAACTCATCAATTTTTGGATTAGGAACCTCTGGCGACTGCCAGTCTAGCAGCATGTTCTGATTGGTATTGTTGAGGATCATCAAAATATATCTTACTGCATAATAGAAATAAATGATCGACTCATATGAATACATATTCCGATGCAGGTCTTTGTCAGAATAATTTATCAATGCATTCTTTTCTACATGCTGAAAGTAATAAGAATTCCGACGGGATGTACAATTGTGAGGATTTGTGCATTGGTTTTCACATACCCTCAACTGCAAGCATGATTGAGTGCTACATTGCTCTGTGAAATGTCCTAAATTATTCTGATATAGCATGATGGTATCTTCTTTTTGAATAATAATACTTTGTTCTCAATGGCCCCATTTGGAGTTAAAGAAGATGGATTTAGGCAGTTCCTTGACATTATCATGTAGTATGCATACTCTAACCTCTCGGTGAGGAAACTCAAAGGGAATTAGATCATGTTTAGCAAAGATTCCAAGCTTGTTGGCAATAATTTCTATAATATCCAGATCTCTGTATTCTAATGGCAAATTTGGAAAAGCTATCCAGATTGGGAAGAATAGATGAGATCTATCATCGAATGTGACATTAGGAGTCCACAACGAGGTAAAGAGGCCCAATCCTTTATAGAACCAACTTTTATTTTTATGGACAGCATCTCTCAATTCTCTGGAATCAAATTTAGCAAGAAAATATCCCATCTTGATATCTACCCAAAATATATCTGAAAGCCCTAACCAATTATCCAAGGCCCAAATCTTAATATCATCAATTAATAGATCTGGTTTCGAAAATTTACCTATAAGTGCTTTGTCCCGGAGGAGATGAATTTGGTCCTGAAGCAAATGATCCGGAAAAGTAATCATTGATGTACGCTGGGGGTCAGGACCTTGCTGTAAGTCTGGTGGTATCTGTCTTTGTTTAATCCTCCAGGTTTGCAGCGATTGTATTGGGTTGTAGCTTGTCGTTATCCGTTGGTGTGGTGGCAAAGTTCCAGTTTCTTTCTGCTTCGCAAACTTTGACTCCTTCCTAGCCTTATCCTGGCCCTGAATCCCCCGAATGACTATCGGGGAGCCCGGGGGCGTACCTTCACAGATATCAAATACTTGTTGTTTTTGATGGAGGCGACCCCTTATCCTACTCTTTTGGTTTGGCATATGTCTAAACCGATTAACCCTTGGTCGAAATGGATTCAAATTTTTTTCCCGCTCCTGATGCTTTTCAAAAAAACCTCGACCCCAAGAAGTAAGCGCCTGTTTGGATGGTACCACTTGTTTCTTAGCTGCTTGCATATTCTTGCTATCATGCACCAGGGTTTGCTTTGTATTGAAACTGGGCAAGTTAAGATGCAGCGTGTGATGTCGATTTTTCCCTGATGTTGACGTATACAAATCCTGCTTGTTCAAGGCCCTAGCTTGATTTTTTCCTGATTTCATAATACTAAATCTGGGGTTAACGAAGAAGGGTTTTGCTGGTTGGACTATCACTCTTCCTCTGAATATCCTCATAGGATCATCGAATTTCGATTGTAGCATTTTATCATGGGTGGGTGGATTTTTCTGAGCAAAGGGGACCGACTGAAATCCCGACGGTTGACTTCTACATCTGTTATCATCTTGTTTAGATCGAATAAAACCCTTTTTGCTACTAGAAATTCCTTGTTGAAGGCAATATTTTTCAAACAAACGACTCTGTGGTTGTTGTGGTCCCCTGTTACCGTACATCTGCCATTCCTGCCCAGCCCTATTTCCACCAAAAGCTCTGCTCAAGTCTCTGCATCCAAATCTCGCCATCGCGCCCTGTAATTACGATTTGATGCAGAGACTTATTTTTACGATTTGGTCTTTATGTTATTTTTACTTATTTTTTATTTTTTTTTGTATTTCAAAATACGAATATTTATTTTATATTATTTTAAAATTTTAAATATTCATTTTTATATGCTTTTTAATTGTTGTCCTTCCACTATCCCCAAAATCCGAAAAAAACCTTGACATCTAAAACATGTTGATTGCTACATTCAAGTAAGTTTGAGATTGAATCATTTTCCTCTAAAGGAATTGTTACCTTTGTAGAGAAGTCTTTTTGATAATTTGAATCTTTTTCTGCTAGAAATATCTCATTGGTTTGGCTTTATTAACCTGAACTAGTATTAAATATATTATGTATAGACATTTTATATCCATTGATTTGAAAAAACCGCTCCAGAGTAGGGAAAACTTTAGCGGCGAATATTTACCATTTGGCGAATGTCTCATGTCAGGGACCTGAAATTTGGCGAATATAATGTGTATATCATGTGGGTCGTGTCGCCTGAACTTTATAAATTTGGGTCGAATTCCCGGGCCCATCGCCTATCGGTTTATGTAATTTTATCCTTTTCTTTCACAATATCGCCAATCGAATCTAATTTTTGGACATAGTAAATTGAACAAATTCGCCTGCAATTTCCAAAGCTTATCGTAATTAACAAGCATATTCGCCAATATATGGTCAACATTTAAGATTAGGGTACGGGTTACGTATATATAATTGACATGCGTCTCTATTCCGGAGACTTTTTATGGAACTTTACATCTTTTAAAACTTTGGCCCGAAATAGATTTGACGTGTGACGTGTCTCTATTTCGGAGACTTTTGCTGGAATCTTTGTGTCCTTTAAGACTTTAGCCCGAAATAAAACTCACGCCATTCATTTGGTATCATCCAACGATTATAAAAAATAGTGTTAGTTCATGTCAGACGATATAAAATGAACTCAGGGTTTCTTAAAAAATACCCCAAGACAGGACCCCGCAAGGGGCGCTGCCCCTTGACCTTGTCTTGGGGGCGCTGCCCCCAAACCCCCGTTGAATAATTTGCGGGGTAATTGCGCCGATAAAATGGGAAAATTTATCCTTCGAGTCTGATAAACCAATTTTCTTTAATAATGAAGATTTCGCCAGATTTTTACAAAATTTTCATATGATTGAAAAAAAATCGCTAGTATAATTAATATTTTATCCTTTCAAATTAAAATTTTTTGCCAATAATATTAATTTTTTCATCCTAAAATAGTGTAGGATTTGCCAAGATTTTACATATTTTCCTAAGGGGGGGTTTCTTAAAGTTATCCTTGCTCCAGAGTAGTCTTAGATACTTCACTTATTTCCTATATTACTGGGTACAGGGGGTCAGGGATTGGGTGCGGGTTCGGCGTGGGTCTGGGTCTGGGTCTGCTCCAGGTGTAGGCTTGGGTTTGCACTGGGTTCGGCAGTGTGAAAAAAATGTCTGCATCTCCCAAACTCACAACGTTCTTCACTCATCTGACAACAAGCATTTTTACTAGGTCTTTTCAATAATATTTTTTAACTAAATAGTGCATGTTTTCAGTAGAAACATGGTAGCAATTTGGAAACGAAGAGGTTGCGGGTTGTATCAAAGGTCGCGGTTCTAAGTTTATAGCAGCTGACAGGCGGTCACCAAACATTTGCAGACTTGCAGAATGTAGTCGGCAGCGATTCCAAGTGTTTTAGGGTGTGTATTTACTTTTTTTGATTCATTTTTTTTCAGTTTAATCTCCATAAAATTTATTCAGTGTTTAGCATACATGTGTTGATATTATGGCCTTTACGGCAAATATCCACAACCTTGGATAATAATAAATATATGGAATATATGTTTATTATAAATCGATATATAAATAAGAAATATAAATATAAGGATATTTATTACTTATTAGAAAATCGATTTAATATTTGAATGGAATAATCAAGTTTATTTAAAGGGCCCAAGTCGGCCTCTTAAGGAGAAGTTAAATAAACAAGGTTTATTTTTTTAAAGGCCCAAGTCGGTCTCTTAAAGAGTCTCCCCCATTCACATATATATGAGGATTGAACTTGAGATGAAAGATATAAAAAACATAACATATGCTTTCCTCTCAAGAATCAATCATTCTAGGGCAAATTAGTAGCAGCGATTTGAAGTATTTGGAGCAGCGATATATGTCTTCACTTGAGCGATTTTTGGAGCAGAGATATAGATCCATAATGTTGAGTGAATTGTGCTAAGTGTTGGGCGGATAAATTCTGAACAACTTGTCAATATATCTGCAATTGAGTTCGATCCTTTCAGCATTGTTAAAGGACTATCATTAGGCATCAAACTGGAGTGAAATCTGCCTATGTGCTGAAGCGAATTGTAGCTGCAAATTATATTCCAGCTTTCATTGGGCATCTATAGAGGAACATAAAAGGCAGATCGACATCTGTCCTAGATTGCATATTGAAGAACAAGTCAGAGAGATTTAAAGTTGCAGATCAAGGATCAACACTTATTGAAGTCATATTGTGAATCTTGATTTCCGGGTACTATCTCTCCTATCTTGGTTATTTCTTCTTTCTATTTCCCGTGCTTAGTTGAAAGATCTCTATAGTTTGTATATTCCTATCATAAATCTGGAAAATATTGACAGCATGAAAATGAGTCCCCCACTCGCCATTTCCTTGTTTTCTTGATGGGTCTTTTATAAGATTTAATATATGCATTTAATTTTTTTATTATGGAGTTTATAAGTATTATTTATTTACATTAATTTTTTATTATAAAGTATAAAATTTAATATTATTTTAATTTTTAATATTAAGATTTAATAGATTAATTTTAAATCAGTAATATATAAATTTTTAAAGATCTTTAAATATATATAATATATGTACATATATATATATATTTATTATTTATATATAATTTTAATTTATATATATACACATGTACCCAAAGGCAATTTTTTTTCACCTGTATCTACGTACCAGGTTCTGTTACCCGTACTAGTGCCCCCCTACTGGCAACTTAGCTTATTTCCTTAACTATTTGACTTGATTTGATGACAAATGGATCCCTTAACTTTCCCTAAACCCATCTGTATTTCTTTTGGTCTTGTTCTTATAGGTTTGTCAAGAAATATATGTATCCATATTTTATGTGACAATGGTAATAAAAAGTAATTGCTCATTTTGTTGCATCTATCTACTTAGATATGATCCAAATAGGTTCCAATGCTAGAAGAGCAAATCCATCAAAACAAATGTGATTTCCCCAAGAAGATACTCCCTTAATTCTTCCCATATGTTGGTGGTAATTTTTTTTTCTGGGTTCTAGTTGATGGTTGTATAATACTTTTCAAATTCTATCTCTATTTCAGAACTGAATATCAAGGTTTCTTCTCATCTGGCTCCTTGTGAAGAATCTACGGCAAATTTGGATAATAAATATTGGATCATGCATTATATTGGAATAATTTGTATTTACTTATTATACATATTAAATACTTAATATATATCCAGATTCCATATAATATGAGAATATACTCCAAGATTATTTCCATGCTTATCTTTTCTTCTGCAGAAAACTATACTGCTCTCCATTGCTCATCTCCTGTAGGAAATTTATTTTATGCTAGCATTCAATATATCCAATAATGAATATCTAGGATGATTTTTGTCATAGCATTTTCAACATATACATAAATTCTCAAGTTTTTAATTTTCTTGTGACAAAGTTGTGTAACTGCAAATTTTCATCAAGCAACCAAAACTTAAATAGTTATTGGGCCATTGGCACATCCTAGCTTGTGGCTTTTTTCATAGAATTCACTGGTTTAACATTTGATCTTGTTTGGATTGCATTGATATCCTTTCTATGAAAATTCACGTAATGCATATTTTCTTTAGTTATATGTCTGTTTTACAGCAGTTACTATTACAAATACCGAAAAACTAATACTTATCGACTTTTTCAGGTATTGATGAAAATGTATATAAACTAACATAGATGAAAAACTCATGAAACTAGCTGATAATTTTTATTTGGAAAAGGGAAACTGGGAAAAGCCTGGAAGAGCGTCTACGGCAAGAATTTGAAACTGCAAGGATTGCAGAGACTCAGGGTTAGTTACTATTTATGTATTTGTGATCTTTGTTTTTGTCATGTAGCTATAGAAGAGTTTTAGCTGCAAAAATGCCTAAGAGAGATAATTTTCTATAGGTATTTCATTTTTTTTTAAGTAACTGCTATAATTTGTCAACAGGTTGTTATTTTAAGTACATGGTTTGCTCCAATTTGTTTTGTGGTCTCAATGGAGCAAGATTGTTTGTGTTTGGAAAATTTCATGTGTTAATTGATAATTAAAAGTTTAATTTTTGTGTAACCATTTGATTGCTACACAATAGGCCATCGACAGATATAAAAGTGCAAAAACAATACTTTTGGACAGTGAATTACTATCAGTATTTTTGTCTTTTTGAAATCATTTGTAGAAGCAGAAAAAACTTTAACCAGTGCGAGGAAACAAAATTGGTTCAATTAAGAAACCCAAAGAAACATATTTTTTGGTGTGGAGCACTTAGTAAACCCCATATATAATAATAAACCTAACTTCTCCAATACACTTTGCATAACTTAGTCTATAGTAAGTTTAAAAGTGCAAAGTATAACTTCGAATAATAATATAAAATTATTATTCCTCCTTACAATTGGCGCCCCATTAAATAATCATTTAATATCCCAACAATAATTAATAAGCTCTTTTTTTATTAATTGAGTATAACTTAATTAATAATCATCAATTATCAAATAGCTTATTAAATCTCCCAGACGAATAACTTGGAACGCAAATATTCACTGTCCGAGCCAGACGCCATAATGACCTGCCAAAAATAGACACTGCCAAAAATAGACTTACCATAAATAGTAAGTCCCTCAATCTGGAAACTTTGCAAATGAATCCACAACTCCACTGATAGCAATGCACAGGCGCCCTGCTAAAAATAGCAATCATGACTATCACTCAAAATAAACACTTACTATAAATAATAAGTCTATCAATCTAACCCAAACGAAGAGCAATCTTGGCACCACAGACTTCCAGAGTGGAAACTGACCACTGGCTCTGCCACACAACCCCCTCCAACATCCCGATTAGCCTACGAGGGTCACAGAAATAAGCCAATCCCATGTGCCTAAAAATGGGGACATTACAATATGCATATCATAACATTGATAAACCATTCACCATAGACATTTTAGAAGCTCAACACAATGAATACATAGCAAATTAACAAAATTCAAATACTCATTGTAAAAATATGGTGTGCATATAGCAAAAATGCCCAAAGGCTCCAAGTTTCATGCATGAAATGGCATAAAGAGAAGTCCAACTAAAATACTAAACAGTAAACAATAACATAGAAGTTCAACTCCATAATTAGATGTCCATAATAATCAAAATCAATAATGTATCTGCAAATGATATATGCCACTCACCGTTGCTGCTCATTATTATTATGAAATATTATAATATATAACACTGCTGCAAGTTGAAAAGAAAAGAAAAATTCACTCAAAATGCCCTCTTTATATGTTGCACAATGCAAAACAAATGTAAAATGAAATTAAAACAAATGGAAGATGAAACACATACTTGGAATGAAGAAGATTTTAATATTTATGCCAAACCCTCCTCTTGCAACTCAAAATGAAAACTTTCTTGCTGCTCCTCTTTCTTTTTCTTCTTGCCAAGAATGGTTGAAATGAAGAAATGAAAAAGACTTCACCTTTTTAACCTCCAAGTAGGGTTTGATAATTTTTAATTGATACTTCTACTCATGTGGGGCCTGCCCAACAATTAAAAAGTAAAAAAAGTCACTTTTTCAAAAATGGCGGATGTTTTTCATGGCTGGGAAAAAGGGGACGATGTTAGGTACCGGGGACGGCCGGGAAATGGCTATGCTGTCCCCGGTACCTAACACCATCCCCAAGTTTCCTAACCCCCCCCAAAAATCTGTTTTGGAAACGTCCCCATTTTTTGGCAAAAAAGGATGGAAAGGGGACGGGAGATTCTCGTCCCGCTTCCGCGTTTTGTACCCAAGACGGGAGCAGGGGTTCTAAGGCAGGGGATGCGTCCCCGTGGAACATAGGTTATAAGATTAAGGCACTTGTCATAGTCATAATTATGCCTTCCTATGTTTGCACCTTGCTTTATTTAACCAAGGGGTCTCCTATGTACTATCATTGAGTCTATTGCATTCTTGGTGTCAATACTGTTTATTCTTGTCATATTATTTATCTTTTGTTAATGTGCTTTCCAATAGGCCTCTAGTTCTTGGGTGGCTACCTTTATAGCCAAATCTTATTAGAATAATATCTTTATTATTTATTATTATTATTTAATGGTCAATATTGTAACTTAGTGTAAATATTAGATTGTTTCTATTTTACAAATGTTTCGTTATAGAAACATCTGTTTCGTAATCCTTTAAATGATCATTTGATCATTCCATTTAATTTTTTTCATCATTTTACCAAAACATGGTATCAAAGCAAAAATACAAAATTTGTTTTTCTAAGAAATTTTGAATTTTTTTTTTTTTTTTAAGTTTTTGAAAAACATTTGTTTTTTTGGATATATTTTTTTCTCTATTGAAAAATTGGTAGCCAATTCTTCTTACAATGCTCGTAGGGTTTTTGAGTTAGTTCTTTTACCTGCACATTAATGTATTTTTTGTTCGCGTCTAGGTATTTGTGGCTCACTTTTTGTGTTTGTGGTTTCTTCTTTGGAGATTTACGAACCCTAAACTCCAGTTCTTCAACTGTACGCACGACCAAATTTATGGTGGTTTTTTTTTGTTTGAAGACTCTAAGTCTATGTTTCTTCTTCACGTGTGACTCCTTTCTTGTTGTTCTCCTATGAAAGACGGCCCGTGTCCTTGTTTTTTTGGCTCTCACGACCATTTCCTTGGTTGTTTTTTTGTTGCAGATGGGATTTATTTCTTCTACAACTGCTGTTTTTTTTTTCTGCCTAAGACTAAGGTTTGTTTTCCACCTGATCTCTGCTTGCGTACACCTTCTGCACAACTCGAGTTTTAAATATGCGATTTTCTTCAAAAATCCGTGATTGGTTTTCTACTATACGTGACAACGTCTAGTTTCCTCCATTTTTTTGTGTTGTGGATGTTTGTTTTTAGCTGGCTACAGTTTTTAAAACACCCTTTGATTTTTTTGGTCAACATAAATTTTCACCTACATATTCTTTGTGGGTTTTTTGTTAAGATTTCTGGGTATTTGTCAAAATTTTCTAGGTGTGTGAAAAATCTTTACATTGGGATTTGTGCCAGTTGTACTTCATTTTTTGAAGTTTGTACTTGAATCTGTCTTTGTTTGTGAATCAGAATTCGTGCCTCAGATTCTATAATCGACTTTTTGCCTCTTTAGAATTTATTGTTTTCCGTGCCTTGGAAAGCGTGCAAGATGGCATCTTTGACCAACATAATGCTAGAAGGTAGTCAGTGATTGAACGACAAAAATTTCAACACATGGAACCAATGGATGATGTCTATCTTTGAGTATCGTCATCTTGATGAGCTTGTTTTGGACAAAGAGACTCGTCCTACCGGACCTAGACAAGATCAGGATAAGTTTGACGAGCGCAATCGCGAAGCGGCCATGCTTATCAAACTTTGAGTTATTGATGATAAGTTGCCACAAGGACCATCTGGCAAAACAACTATAGAGGTCAGGAGTGTTTTGAAAGATCTTCATGAGATATCAGATAAGAGCCATGCGTTTTTTGAAGAACCAACTATTTTCTATCATTATTGTTGAAGTTCTAAAAATCGCTGCAAATGTAATAGCACTGCATAGATTGTGTATGTATGTGTTTTTCAAATGCAACAATCTCTCTTTCATTTATATTAAGAAAGAGGCTAGGAGAGACATGTCCCTTTATGGGACATGTCTAGTCATTATAATTTTAGAATGTTTCATTAATCAATCATATATTAGAATAATATAAGTTTGCATAATATATATTAATAATAATATATATATAACATAACACACACACACACATATATATACAAATACAATATATTATTATTAATCAATATCTAAGTATTATATGTATTCTAAATGATCATACGACTGAAGCTACAAACATTAACACTCCCTCTTAGCTAGGGAGGATGATCAAACAAAATGTGTAGAGGTCTCCCTTGTCAACACTTATGACCCTCACCATAGGTACACAAAACATTAACACTCCCTCTTAGCTAGGGAGGATGATCAAACAAAATGTGTAGAGGTCTCCCTTGTCAACACTTATGACCCTCACCATAGGTACACAAAACATTAACACTCCCTCTTAGCTAGAGAAGATAAAATCCATCAAGGTAATAAATCCATTAATTTTGAAAGAGAGGAGATATCGCCTCACCGTGATATCAGGAGATATGGTATATGCAGGAATATCAAGTCACATGATATTCATCATAGCTCATAAATATCCATGGTATGCACAATGACATTACGTCTCATGATGTTTGTCATATGGATACTAAGTTTATGTAGAGATGTAAAGTTCCCAAAATAAGTTTATGTAGAGATGTAAAGTTCCCAAAATACTAATGCAGTTTCCACAAACTCATAATTCTATGTTTACCGCTGTAATATACTCCAACTTACTGTTTAATGCTAACTTTGCTTATAAGATAATTTGTACACTCGAAAGTATATAAAGTTGATGTGCACAGGACCCAATTATTCTTTTATAATTTGTGCATAGTTTATACTTTTACACAGAGACGTCTCAGAAAAATAATAATGATTTATTACGTTTACTCACTAATTCTGAAGACAATAGAAAGAATATTTGAACTTAGTGTAATGAATATTTCTAGGCACCTGTGTGATCGCTATGGCATTCCGGACGGTGAATGTCTGCTCGCTGTCCCTTGTCCATCTGTTCCGCGGGTGTATCATCCCAGCACATAGCCAACACCGTGCCACTTGTATTGTAATGCCTGCGATGACTGTATATAAATCTTTAGCAACACAATCTAGTCTCTGTATCTCTGCCTGTTTCTTCTTGTATTGTGGTCGGTCGCTGCTAGTTGTCTTTTCCTGGACCCGCCACAAAAACTCATCTTCCGTGGACAAGATAGAACCAACAATTATCGGCCCGTATTTTCTTTGCCAATCCAAACCCGTTGCATATTTGTCATTTGCTTGGAAGGCTCGTGGAATAAGACAAACGTTTGTCTTCTTCTGACAGATGTCGCGGATGGTTGTGAGTCACCGGCCGGCTCCAGCTCATACACGCGCACACAGTTTGTCTTTACATAAGCGTGACGGGGACAACTGTCATGAGTTCCGTTTACAACTTCTGACCGATAGACTTCTTCGTGAACTTTATTTCCAACTTGGACGATGTGCAGGTGTTCAGCACCAGACGTCAAACTCCTTGGCTAGGAACCCCCTTTCTGACGGAACGAATGATTGTCTCCGTCTTATTACCTTTGCAGTTCGGACCGCTTCAACCAAGGATCCCCTTCCTTTTCACCATTGACTCCACTAGGCCAAACAACCATCTGACGAAAGGAATAGAATTGTCTTCTTCTACAAAATATTTTCACAAATCTTTCCACATGCCAGTTCCTTCCCGGAAGGCATTATTTAACAAACCAAAAATTGGTTACGATAGTTCCCGTAACTATCTTTATTCAACCCACAAAATAAAACAAAACTTTCTAATTATTTAATATTAATGTTTAGACAGAATTAATATTAAATAATTAAGCAATATACTTAACACTTTATTTGGGGACATTACAAGAGACATGTCACTATGCGACATGTCTCTTACGGTCTAATCAATATGTAATACTAAAGAAAGAAAGATCTTGAGACGTAAAGGCTGACAATTGCCACTTGAAAAGCTCTATGATGTCCACACTGGACCCTCTGAACAACTCCAATAGCCTACGAGGGTCAGGAAATAGGCTAATCCTCTAAAAGTTGATGCTCATGAAAATGGAGACATTACAACAATCTTTTTCAGCTTGTTCGGGAGGATCTAGTTCTTGGCTTACTTGAGATTCAGACTCAAAATCACTGAGTTTGTGGAGCTTGTTAGGCTGGGAAGTAGCAAGGACACCATTCAAGGATGGTGACTCATGGCGAGCCTCAAAGGTATTGTAGTTGGTTCACGTTGATGTATGTGGTTCAATGAATACATCTTCTGTTACTGGTGTCAGGTATTTCTTGCTTTTTGTTGATGATTTCAGTCGTAAATCGTGGGTGTACTTTCTTGGATTGAAATTAGATGTGTTTACTGTATTTTAGAAGTTTAAGGCCTTATTAGAAAAAGAGTCAGGTTGTCCCATAGTCACTCTTAGGTCAGATAATGGGGGAGAGTTTTGTTTTGATGCTTTCTCCAACTTTTGTGATACACACGACATCAAATGCCAGTTAAACACACCTTACACTCAATAGAATGATGTTGTTGAACGTCGAAACTGCACTATAATTGAAATGGCTAGGTCAATGATGGAACACACCAGTGTTCCTAAGAAATTTTGGGCAGTAGCAGTATTTACTGCAGTCTATCTCCTTAATTGGTCTCCCACATAGGTTGTTAAGGGGAAGACCCCTGAGGAAGCTTGGACTAGTCGCAAACCTAGGATCAGTCTTTTGAAAGTCTTTGGCTCTTTTGCATATGTTTGGATTCCAGATACCCGACGCTCCAAGTTGGATTCCAAGTGCAGAAACTTATGTTCATAGCGTACAGTGACAACCATAAGGCTTATCGACTGATTGGCGTAGACACTGATCGTCTTATCTTCAGTCGTGATGTTGTCTTTGATGAGGAATGAGGACCTTTTCAACTTTCCTCGTCTATACAAAATTTTGAGGATTAGCCTATGAAGGCTATTGATTTGGGTGTCCGTCTTCTATTTGGTTCATCTCATGAGAGGGATGATGCAGACTCTGAATTTGATGATGCATTACCTGAATTTCCTCTGGGTGATGTTCCTCCTGTTGAACTTGTTCTAGATCATGTTCCAATTATTCCTTCTGCCTCTGATGTTGGTTCTTCTACTTTTCAGCCAAAATGGTGGGCTAACACCAATCTTCGTCTTGATGAGCTCATTGAGGGCAGATCTTCTAGAAACAAGAGCAAGCAACAAACTACAATCAACTTTGCTCTCATGGCCAACATTCATAGTATTTTTGAGCCTCAAACATATACCGAGGCTAAAGGGATTCCTGTTTGGGAAAAGGCAACGGAAGCTGAACATCATAGTCTTTTGAAGAATAACACTTGTGTTCTTTCTGATCTCCTCTAGAGAAGAAGCCCATTAGTTGCAAATGGATGTATAAAGTCAAGTACAAAGCTGCAAACCCTTGACAAAATACAAATTGGAAGGCAAAGGTATTGATTGTCACTCGGCTGAGGTGTTAGTTGGATCAGCAACATGGATTGGGAGAGCCAAGAGGTCTATCTTGTGATTATGCACACCACCAATCAAGATATTGATTTTGAGATTTAATAGTCTTATCATTAGTTAATATTATTTTAGCGTTTTAAAATATTTTTTTAGGAGATATTGAGCGTGATAGTCAAATTATATTATTTCGTGTAATATAGGATCTATTATCAATTCACATATATATTTTAATTGTCAATGGGCGCATTATCGCTTGTACGTGATGCCCATCTTGTGGGGAGAGTATATTATTAACAGAATGAACCTCAAAAGTCAAATCTGCTAAGTTAGTAGCAAATCGACTAGAGGTCACAGGCACAGGAGGTTGGAGGACATTTAGCGACCTCTCATCAATTATTAGCGATAGGGTCGTGAAACTGTTTTAGTGACAAATCAACTTGTACCAAAACAACTAAAGCCAAGATCGACTTCCAAATGGCAACAACAACCGTCTTGTATCATTTGTGATCAGAGTGGCACTGATCTTCAATGGTGGCTACATACACGACAACGAGAACTTGGTTCTCAAACTTTTATTTTTGTGGTTGGATGTATTTGTCCCCAATCACTATTGTTGGTTATTTGTGCTTGGATGTGTTTTTCCCCAGTCACTATTGTTAGTTATTTGTGTGTGGATGTGTTTGTCCCCATACACAAGATGATGTATGTGATTGGAAGTGTTTGTCCCCAGTCACATTTGTTGGGTAATTATGATTGGATGTGTTTGTCACCTATCATAATAGCTGTGAGCAGAAGTGTGTGTCCCTGTTCGTAACCTTGTTTTTGGGTAAATGTTTTTGTCCCTATCCAAATTTGATGTAAGACCTTGGATAGATGTGTTAGTCCCTATATATATGTTATAGATGTAATAAACAACTTAATATTATTAATAGTGACAAGGTTTGTTTAATATGTTATTTTATGAGAGGTTTTATGTTGAGCTGTTAAAACAACTCAACCTATTTTGGAATATTGTTTCCTATAAAATAGGAATAAAGAATCCTATAAATATGTATTGAATGAAAATCATAATCAAGGAAGCACGTACTATATTGTATTTACTTATTGAGCTTCTCTTCTCTGCCATATTTTCTAATAATTTAGTTTCAGAACAATTTAGGACAGTTAAACTATTTTTACAATTTAGTAAATTTATTTTTTATATATTTTCCGAATTTTATTGATGCTGAATTCAAACTCAAACTTGAACCTTGTGACTTAGGTGCTACCTATTAGTCTGATCGAAACTGCACAAAATCTAGAAACCTGGTCTAGCAAAAGTTGATGCTGGATAGTCTTAACCCCCAGGTTACTAGAGAAGCATTGGATTATCAGTTTGAAGTCCCACATACAGTTAGTTTCCAAAGATTTATTTAGTGGCCAGAATTAGTACAAGTTCACAGCTCATCAGATCAGCAATGTTACGAGGCCTACTGTAGGTTCATACAAAATCTAATATCTGAGTGTGCACTGTGCTGATCATAGAAAGCCTCCAGCATGTACTACCTGGATTTGGCTTAGAAACTCTATCAAAAAATAAAACAGGATAATTGGAGGGAATTTTCGGAGTAGGGCTTCTAGCAATAGAAGTGCTGACAAAAACGAAAAGGTTCCATCCATGGAAGCGATGCAGGTTAGTTTGGAGAGCATGTTCCAACTATGTTCCAATTTAAAGTGAGCTTTGATACTTTCAATGATGGAATATTGAATCTTATTTGTTGGAATATCTTGACATAATTCTTATTAACAATCAGGTTTAAATTAAATTAAAAAAAAACAAAAAAAATCAATCAAAGTTTTTTTGTTATTGCTGTTCTTATTTTACTTTTTCTTGTCGCTCTTATTTTTTTATCAATAGTAACTTGGGTTAGGTACCCAAGAGCTGCAGAAAAATGGCATCAAAATACCAGGGCTGATAATTGAAAATCACCAGGAACCCCATGAAAAATGATTTATCATCACACTGCACATATATAAAACCAAAAAGAATTTTTATTTAGTAATCAAAAGGGTTACCATTTTGTCTTTTCTAGCCTATCAGTCACAGTTTTAATTTCAACACCGGAATGATACGGGGACAAATTATGTAGGCTCTCTAACCCGAACAAACAGACATAATTGCAATTTAACACTAACTTCCTTCATCAGACATATCCTAATTTGCCTCTCAACAAGTGTTCTAATAAACAATGGCCTCTGGATTGAGGCAAGCCCCCAATCTTTTCCAGCCCCTTAGAGATTTTGCCTTGATATTCCAAGATGCTGATGTGGGTGTTGCATGATTATTTGACATCAAACACTTCCTAGTCTTGAGTGGCTTTAATATTCTCTCACAAGAAGTAGGTAGTAGGCATTGTGGAGACCATCCCAACACAGCTTAGGCTCTGTGCTACATCAAGATGTTGCAGTATCCTAGGGATTGCTTTGAGTTCGACAGATCCTCCATAGCCATCTTTATATTTACCACCAAATGCCCATCTGTCACGTGCCCATTTTGAAATAGGATTCAATAATAAATGATAATTAAATAATCAAAAGAACAATAATAAAAGATAATTTAATAAATTAAAATAATATAATATAATATATAATTGAAAATATTATAATAATAAATGAATTGTTAATAACAAATGTATTATGATATATAATATAATTAATATAATAATATATTATAGTATACTGTTATATGAATATAATAAATACAATCTATTATAAAATATATTAATATAATAATACAATACATTAAATAATAATAATATTAATTTAATATTATTATAAATAGTAATTTTTTTAAAATTAATAATACGATAATAAAGTAAACATAAAATAATAATAATAATATTAAAGATATATGAATAAATAATTATAATATCATATTTTTTTGAATATATATATAATTATCAAATATTATTACATAAATATAAGTCTGAAGATATATAATAAATATTATATAAAAACTATATTATAAATAATACATATAACAAATATTATATAAAACTATATTAATATAAACAGCGACTAAAGAGTCGCAGTCCAAAGGAGGGTCTCGACCTCTCCCAACCCACACGGGAATATAAAGGGAGAGGCCCGACAAAAGGAGAAGAAAAAAGAGGGAAGAACCAGCAAGGAGGAATAAGAACCGAACAGAAAAAAGAAACTTATATCCTCCAATCAGCATTGAAAGAAGTTTGTCTACACATTGAATTAGCCCAGTCAGCAGTAGTACAAACAGTCAGCATTTTCTTAGGAAAAGTCAGCGATTGGAATACATCTTCATGAATATAGGAAGAGATGATTTGAATAGATTCCAATCAGAATTCCATATAGAAGAAATACAGTCAGCACTTAAATATAATTCCAGCCAACATTCCAAACACTGTCAGCACTTCCATAATAGGGATTTTTTTTCAGACTTCAATATATCTCTCTCAATCACTGCTGAGGAAGAATTACATTGTTCGCAAATCACGGGGTTGTAAAAATATATCCAGAACCAAACAACAGACTATCGTGGAATGACATTTTCATTCAGCCTGCACTAATATACCGTCAGCAATCAATATCCATATCAGACATTTTCGTACTTTTTTCAAACACAATTATACATCTTTTCTACTCCTTATTTCATATTTAAACTTATAAAACTAAGCAGCAGCAAACATGAGGTATTCACATAAAGGAATATATCAGAATCAGCGGCTCATATATATGTAGATATTTCAAGATGATACCAGGGCTAGCAATTGATCAAGATATTGACATTAACCTAATCTTTGAATCTTGCATAGTATAAGTCATACCTTGTACATCTCAGTGTATTCAAATCTATTATGTAATCAGTGATTCATTGCAAATACATCCTGTATACATATCAGTCCCACACGTAAGATTTATAAGTTAGTTGAGCCAAGAAATTAACCTCATTATACAAATTTGGTCAATAATCCAAATCTTGCCTAGTATTAAGGGTATGAACTTTACATCTGTAAGGATTTAATGGAAAGAAGTTTCTTGCAATTGAAGTTACAAGTAAATAGACCCATAATCTTAGGAGATTGCAAGTGGGGACATTATAGTGGTATCAAAGCATGATCCTGCCATCCTGCAGGGTAAAAGACAAACAAGGAAGACATAAGGAATACATATCTTTTTCATACATAAACATTAAAGACAGAAGGAGATAAATTCATCGGCAGTAAGAAAAATATAATTTGAATACAATCACAAGTATATGAAGATAGCAAATTGAAATCTGTTCCTATAAAATACAAGACAAACAAATTAGCAGTGATGTGAATTTTAGATTTATTCAATTAAGACCCTCCCTCTCTTGTCGCTTGGAAATATGAATCTTAAATTCATTTCCAAGCTATAATTGAAGAAAGGGAGACTGATATAAATCTCCAAAGGAATGACAATTCGAGATTTGATATAATCCCGTTGCCAAATTGAGAGTGATGGCAATTCGAGATTGATATAATCCCGTTGCCAAATTAAGATTGATGGCAATTCGAGATTTGTATAATCCTGTTGCCAATTTGAGATTGATATAATCTCCAAAAGGAAAGACAATTCAAGATTGATATAATCCCATCGTCAACTTGAGATTGATATAATCTCCAAAAGGAATGACAATCCGAGATTGATATAATCCCATTGTCAATTTGAGATTGATATAATCTCCAAGAGGAATGACAATTCGAGATTGATATAATCCCATTGTCAATTTGAGATTGATATAATCTCCGAGGGTTGATATAATCCTCAATAACCAGTATATACTGATGAATCATATGCATATGTGAAAGGCCTTGGATAGAGGATATCTCTTCCAAGAAGAGGAATGGACCAGATATTGGCCTTCCTAGAAACCTTAGAGGAAGCGCTCTAGAGAAGACGGTGGAATAACCAGGGACCACTTTAGAATTGATCTTATATCATTCAAAGCCAGAGGGTCCTTCTTAAGGGTTAGAAAGCCCGATTTGTTAGACTTACCCTAAGGATTTAATAAAAGACATTTCTTATAAATGTCAAGGTTCCTAAAGGCAATCCAAAGATCCTAGATATCCTTGGTGGAGGGCATTTCTTATAAATGTCAAGAGTCCTAAAGGGAATCCAGTGATCAAAGACATTCTTGGTGATTGTCAAACCATTCTTGTTGAATGTTTAAATTCCTAAAAAGAATTAAGATAGGGATTATATATCTCTAAAGATTATGCATCAATGAGTAAAGCAACATTTAACCGAGGAGAATGGAAGTACTAAACTGAATCAAGATAAGTGTTAACCTTAAGATATTTATTGTAACAAAATATTTTTAAAGCTATGTTTACAAATATATGACCGTTCTAATCTCAAGATGGAATTATTGTTTCAGGGTTCATAAGGAGGAGCGTCTAATTGCTTGAGGAGAAGCAATTTGAGGAAGGGTGGACTGTCATGTCCCCATTTTGAAATAGGATTCAATAATAAATGATAATTAAATAATCAAAAGAACAATAATAAAATATAATTTAATAAATTAAAATAATATAATATAATATATTGTTAATATAATAATATATTGTTCAAATAAATATATGCATTTAATAATATATTATTAATATAATATATAATTGAAAATATTATAATAATAAATAAATTGTTAATAACAAATCTATTATGATATATAATATAATTAATACAATAATATAATATAATATAATGTTATATGAATATAATAAATACAATCTATTATAAAATATATTAATGTAATAATACAATACATTAAATAATAATAATTTAAATTTAATATTATTATAAATATAAAATAAATATAAATAAATAATATGATAATAAAGTAAACATAAAATAATAATAATATTAAAGATATATGAATGAATAATTATAATATCATATATATATATATATATATAACAAATATTTTATAAAAACTATATTATAAATAATACATATAACAAATATTATATAAAACTATATTAATATAAACAGTGACTAAAGAGTCACAGTCCAAAGGAGGGTCACGACCTCTCCCAACCCACATGAGAATATAAAGGGAGAGGCCCGACAAAAGGAGAAAAAAAAGAGGGAAGAACCAGCACAGAGGAATAAGAACCGAACAGAAAAAAGAAACTTATATCCTCCAATCAGCATTGAAAGAAGTTTGTCTACACATTGAATTAGCCCAGTCAGCAGTAGTACAAACAATCAGCATTTTCTTAGGAAAAGTCAGCGATTGGAATACATCTTCAGGAATATAGGAAGAGACGATTTGAATAGATTACAATCAGCATTCCATATAGAAGAAATACAGTGAGCACTTAAATATAATTCCAGCCAACATTCCAAACACAGTCAGCACTTCCATAATAGGGATTATTTTTCAGACTTCGATATATCTCTCTCAATCACTGCTGAGGAAGAATTACATTGTTCGCAAATCACGGGGTTGAAAAAATATATCCAGAACCAAACAACAGACTATCGTGGAATGACATTTTCATTCAGCCTGCACTAATATACCTTCAGCAATCAATATCCATATCAGACATTTTTGTACTTTTTCCAAACACAATCAGACATCTTTTCTACTCCTTATTTCATATTTAAACTTATAAAACTAAGCAGCAGCAAACATAAGGTATTCACATAAAGGAAGATATCAGAATCAGCGGCTCATATATATATGTAGATATTTCAAGATGATACCAGGGCTAGCAATTGATCAAGATATTGACATTAACCTAATCTTTGAATCTTGCATAGTATAAGTCATACCTTGTACATCTCAGTGTATTCAAATCTATTATGTAATCAGTGATTCATTGCAAATACATCCTGTATACATATCAGTTCCACACGTAAGATTTATAAGTTAGTTGATCCAAGAAATTAACTTCATTATACAAATTTGGTCAATAATCCAAATCTTGCCTAGTATTAAGGGTATGAAGTTTGAACTTTACATCTGTAAAGATTTAATGGAAAGAAGTTTCTTGCAATTGAAGTTACAAGTAAATAGACCCATAATCTTAGGAGATTGCAAGTGGGGGCATTACACCATCCATATCCTATGTGGTTGCCAACATTTGAACTGATAGTCTATTAACAGGACTCTTAATTTATTTTGAGATTTACTTAACAAAATTAGTTGGTATGATCACCATTTACTACAATCTTTTCTTTCTCAAGGCCATTGTCATCATAGATTGCCACCCTTTTCTTGCTTGTCTGTATTTCAGCCCTTGAATCCACTGCCATACTTCCGCACATCACACTTTCTTAATGCCACTAGTTATTTTGAGCTTCACTTGCAAGGAGAAATTGACAACTACTTTACAAAAAAGCCACCTCATTAAGCCTATAATAAAGCGTTGGGTCATAATATATCACTTGGTGCCACACAATTGAAGATTATACAACATCCCACAGTACTTTCACCATAACTCAACTACCAGCCATGCTTGCCTCTGCCTTCTAATATGTTGACGATAATTTTGCAGTTCTCGTCATTACATGAAACTCAAAATCGATCTTATTAAAAATATTGATGGCAATCAATCATTATCACTATTGTATTGTTAATTTAGTTAAGCTCATTTTAATTTATATTATCATTATGATTTTTAATAATCATAATGATAACAAAAGGTTATTTCACAAGTTTACAAGATGGATGATGTTGTCTCTTTCATTTCATATTTTATTTTATGGATTTATATTTTTCTAGATGTACATGATCTAAAATTAACTTTGGTCGTGTTTCAGAGATATCCTTGAATGATGATCAATGGAATGGTGGAGTTCTTGCTAGAATTAGAGAGAGGGTATATTTGGTGGCACTCTATCTATTTCCTATCGCATTTTATGTTGTATTATGCATCTTTACAAACTAAACCAGATTTTGTAATATTTAGTTCAAAAGTTTATTTCAGCAGTCTAGAATCTAGACTGGCTATGTTCTAAAGGTATTTTTATATTCCATATTTGAATTTTCAAAATTTTATGCTAGCTTTTAGAATATTTACTTCTATATTTCTATAATTATTGCACGTTCTCTTAATAAAATTATTTCCAAAATTAATGTCTTGTTGCAATTTCTATGGCTAGGTTCATATGGAAGCTGAATTGAGGAAGGCAAAAGGCCATATTGATAGCCAACATGAACAACTTCTTCGTGAGAGGATTACATACAAATTAAGGAACAAGGTAAAAACATGTATGCTATGACTTATGTATTCTTTGTTTTCTTCATCTCTTGTCATATTTATGTAACTTAGTTTTATTGTTTATCTTTTATTGCCTTGTTTGATGAAGTTTATTTGGCTTGGATGATGAACTTTAAGAGGTCCTTACATCACCTTGACACTAGTTATGCTCCTATAATCTTATATGGCTAACAAATTCAATGGTCTTGTTATTAAAAATATGCTCTCAATTGCAATACATTTTCCCATCTATTCCATTGGATCACACATATACATGGCGTCTCTTTGAATCAAGCATTTGTCTAATTGCTATTGGTCTTCTCTTACTATTAGAAGCTTATGTTCATATGTGAAACCCCTTGCAATGCTTGCCAATTTTCTGTCGTTGTGTATTGCACCCATTTTAGGTTCTCTTGTAGTGCAACTAGTGCTGACTTTCTGGGTTGGTGTCAATAGGATCAGATGAGTATTTCAATGTTGACACTTTTGGGAGTGATTTTGAGCAATTTTTTCAAGACTTACTATTTTTAGAAAGTCAGTTTCGGGCAATGACAATGTTAATGTAGTTATTTAATGTTTCTATAATGGTCATTCAATTAGGATCATTCTGTTGTGAGGTTTTCACACCATCGCCCCATTGCAAATGGGGACCCCCTCTTTTGCAAGCGGTAGGAGTAGTGGTCTTAGGTAGTCTTTGATTGGCGATAGTTTTCAAGCCCCTTGGTCCGGCAAGTGAAGTCTGAGAGTTGGTTTTGGGCAATTTTGGCCTGCTGGGAAGTCAAGTCTGTCAGGAGCATGGGCGAGAGTTCTACTAAATCTTTCAGGAATATGGGATTAAAACCAAAGGATTTACGATGAAACAAGTTTAAACCTTTAGATAATCCTTGTTCCAGCTTCAATTTTGATCTTAGAAAGTCGAAATAGATTGTGGGAGGTAGCTTTGCTGAAGGCGCGCTGAATCCTGAAATTTGGCTAAGTCCTGAAATATTTTAAAAATCCCCAAAATCTAGAATCTGCACCTTAATTCCTATGAAGCTGAAACCTATCTCAAACATCCTGGAAGGTATTTATACAAATATAACTTAAAGTATAAGAAATTAAATTAAAACAGACTTATACTAGAGGTGCAAGTCTACTCTGTCCTATGCCTGGGCGGATTCCGGCCTCCCATAGGACAAGCTGTCCTATACACCATGAAATTCCGCCCTCACTCATGTGAGATGGCTTCCTTGGAGTGTGGAGGGTATTTTGAGCAATGTTTTAGTCATTTTTGTGAGGGGTAGTAATGGGATTTGATGTTTTTTTTGAGGAAATTTGATGAGTGTCCCATGACTGGGCGGATTCCGCCGAGTCATAGGACTGAGATTGTCCCATACACTCAATTATTCCGCCCAGAATTTGGGCTCTCCTCTTTCCCCTCCTTCCCTAACATTCACTCTTCAAGTTTGGATGGGCAATCAAACCTTTTCCCTTTGG
>MU227202.1:1791119-1808133 GCA_018584345.1 Thuja plicata
GAAACACTATTAATTGATTCAATAATACTTCATAGACATCATATTCGATCGATGTATTGTTCTGTCGGAAGGAAATCATCATTCAACCCTCCGGAAGATATCTTGGTGCACTTCCCTTCGTTGTCCGGCCTTCTCTGTTAGCCCTACGGCCTTGTCCTCCAGTTGAACGGCCCCCTGCCTGATACCGTGCGGCCTGCCTTCCTGATACCGTGCGGCCTGCCTTCCCGATACCGTGCGGCCTGCCTTCCCGATGCCGTGCGGCCTGCCTTCCTGATACCGTGCGGCCCATTCTCTGCATCGTCCGGTTACTGAACTGCACCCCTCCTGTTATTCGGTTCATTCCTGTTCGAAGGCGCAGGACGTAGCTGGGAACATTACAGTTAGTATCCACAGGTGTAAGGAACCTTGGAGTTTTCTCATGTTCTTCATGAGTATTTACTTTTCAAGAGAGGGTTGAGTGTTTGATATCCTGTATCAAATATTCAATTCCTATATGTTATGTAGTGGTACAAAACTGACATCAACACTTTCATTTTCGTAGTTTTATTTAAAATGTTTCTTTTTGGTCTTTCATTTTTGTTTTAGAAACTTTGTTTTTAATCTCTATTTAAGTAGCTTTCATCTCCATTGTTTAATAGTGAATATCAAGCAAATATCATTTTGGTATCAGAGTGGGTTAAGTATTCTAACAAATTTTCTTAGAAAAAGTTTGTGGGTATCTACCTGGAATTCATTTCTAGAAATTTTTTGAATTGTTTTTTTATGAAAAAACATGATTTTATTTGTCGTTGCAAATTGCAGAAGGGTTTTTTTTGGGTTGAAAAACCTTGACTAAGAGTTTCTGCAACTTGGTTCTTTTGCTTATTTTAACCGTTTGAAGGACTTTTCTGCAAAAATCAATGGTTTTTTCATACCTCAGGTTTGAAGTGTTATGATTTTGTCTATGATAGATTTGTTTTTTCCGCATGATGACAAGATGTTTTGCCACGTGAAGATTTTTTGGACAGGTTCTTGAGTTTATGACAATCTTGCAGTCTATTTCTCGGCGTGATGCCTTAGTATTTTTCCCACACGATGATTGTTTTGCACGATTTTCAAAAAAATGTTGGTTTGCTGAAGGTTCTTCTGCCACACGATGCCCATTATTTTGCAGATTCTTTTTGCATGATTTTTTTGCAAAAATTGTGGGACTTTCCTATTTTTTGTGCATGTGTTTTTTATTTTACCGTGCGATGAAGGGCTTTGGCTGCACTACGAGGATTTTTGTGTTTTTTGGTGTTTTGCATGATTTTTGAAAAATCATGGGTTGTTTCATTGTTGGAGGGATTTCTGATTCTTTTTTCACAAAAAATATGGAAGTTTTGCATGATTTTTTCCAGAAACAATCATGTGGGTTTTCTCCAGATTTTTGAGTTCATGGGGTTTTACCGTTTTTCCATATAATGGAATCTCCCCCTTTTTTAGCTAGACATGATGTGACTAGTCGTTAGCCCATTTTGCCATGGTCCCGAGGGCTAACCTGGACGTCAGAGGGATCCTGAGACTATTTGGCCTAGGCAAACTCAGTATCAGGCCAATGGAGTTGTTGATGGTGATGTGGAGGGAGCTTACTATTTTTAGTAAGCCGGCAAGGGGGTGTAGTGCCTTCATATTTCCAGTGGTTGGACGTGAAGTGTCTCGCCAAGCTCTTTCCGACGAGCTATTACTCATAATATTCTGAGATTGTTTGCTATGTCTTTTTAATGTTTGAAGATATGGCTATAAAGTGGCCATTTAAACTTAAATATTCTAATGTCTTATAAAGTCAGTTTATTAAAATCAAATTCCCCTTTTTAAAAGAGGTACTTGGACGGCTCAATTGAGGAAGAAGACTATTTCATTTATATATCCCACATTGTCGTTGCAAGAGGAGCGGACTTGTATGGGAATTATATAAACAATGCTTGGGAGCCGCTTTTGGTGAGGTGGAATAGAATATGAAAGGTTAAATGAGATATCAAATGCTGTAATTTTTCACGTGCTGGGTATGAAACATAGTGAAGCTACTGTTTGGAATAGTTTGCAGGGCCTTGAGGACGATCACCTTCATTGCTGACATCTTTCTCACTGTTGGGAGACACAGCCAGGAAGATCTGGATGGCATACTGCTGTCAGAAGGAGTGAACCAGTCACATTGCTTGGTGACCGATTTGGTAAAGTCTGGAACGATAACTGCTGTTAACGCTGGGAATAGTAAGTGGCTGATCATTGTTCGAAGCATTGCCGGGGCTGAGTGCTGTTTACAGTGGTATCACGGTCCAAGCTAAGACTGCTGCTGGTGTGCTCGTCCACGGCTAGAGTGCTGGGCGTGAGGACTGGAAGCTTCAAGAAAACAGTGCCTTGGGCCGTTTGCTGGAAACGACTAGCTACAGGCAGCTGTCTTCCCTTGTGTGGAAACAAACAGTCCCTTGAGCCGTTGCTGGGAACGGCTAGCTACAGGCAGCCGTCTTCCCTGGTGTGGAAACAAACACCCAACTTAGTGGCCATTGGGTCCTCATTCGGGCATCATACGCTGTTGGAGATCTGGAGTCGAATGTAAAGAGTCAACTTTCAGCATTGCGTAAACCACAAGGAGCACAAACTGGAATGATAACTAGGTCTGCGATTTATTTCTCTGGCCTAGAATCGCTTTAATTCATGTTGACATGAATATGTTTGGTTGTGGGAAATCGGTTTACACTGTTATCCACCACTGAAATATACACTGTTATCTATTACTTAAGTGTTGAATTTGAAACATCAAACATTTAAACTAAACAAGTCACAGCTGAGAGTTTTCGTGCAAACTGTTTGTTGGAATTCCTTTGAGTAAAGGGTTGTAATTACATCAGAATAGGACAGTATACTACATATAACGAAGGTTTTTGCCAATTTTTTCACAAAATCATGTGTGATTTTGACATTGCATTGAGGGTTTGCTGATTTTTGACAGAATTATGGTGTTGTCTTACAATAACTTCTATTTTTGACGATTTTTGGATAAAATTGTTTGCTGATTTTGATAGAATTATGGTGTTTTCTTACATGAATCGGGTTTATAGAATCCTCTGGCGAACACATTAAGAAAGTATAAGGCTGATTTCTATCAGATTTTGATGAAACATGCCAATAGTAGATATAAGTGCAGAATGCGGAGCGATTTGGAAGTGGCATTAATTTAGTTCTAAAACCCTTTCCGCCATCGTCCTTGCTCATGTATAAAGTCTTTCTCAAGATTTAATGATTCTAAGAGCTCTTGCAGATGTGTATGTGAAAGGTCAAGTCGCCTACAATGCATTGGAACCATTTGACAAAAATGCTTCAGGAAAATAACATCTTGCACAATGTTCTGTTTGACATACAATCAAAACATGGAAGCATATACCAAGCACTGGAATTGTCTAACAGTTAACTAATGCCTAAAAGTAGTTTAGGTCTCAGCCAACGCTATGATTAGCATGTGAAACAAACTCACACGAATAGTTTGACTGGGTGCTTCAAATAGATACCATACCTTGGCTTGCATGGAATGCCACGATTTCAGAATTTGAAGAAAATAGTTTTGTTGAGAAGGCTTACGAGCATGCACGATGAGGAACCAAAGAGGATACACAAACTGTTTGACAGGATGCTTCAAAGAAATGTGGTCTCATTACGTGCCATGATCAGATGAAATGCACAAAATTAATTTGCTAAAATAGCTTTAGGAACTTTCAAACAAAATGCAAACAATAGGTATGAAGTCAATTCAAGATCCTCTGTTAACATTCTCTGTGTGTGAAAAAGGGGAGATTTTCTAACAGGTTGCAGGCCTCCATCATGTAGGCAATATGTGAAATCATGGACAATGAATAAACTCACAGACCACTACTTCTTTTTGTATATCAAATATGCCTTGGCAAATATAACAATTGGGAAAAAGTTTTCTTGACATGCATGTAGATTGCTAAGCATAGGCGAAGCACATGAAATGACTGATTGTATATTTCAAAGAAATGTCATCACGATTGTAGGATATATATCCAATGAATTTGTTTCAAGAGATTTTAGAGACTTTTGGACAAAACTGGAAGCTTTAGGGCAGTGCGTGGTCTTGTGGAAGCACACAAAATGGAGTTCATGGGAATAGAAGCCAACACCCTTCCTCTGCACAAATGGGAGCATTTGAATAGGTTATTTGCACCCACCTTTACCGATGACCTCCCTGCCGTATCTAGTTGGAAGCTTTCGAAACAGTATATCGACTTCCAGCAAGACACACAAATTTTTATTAGATGTTGTAGCCGCAAGTGCCATGTCAAACATATAAATGTAAGCTGTGGAAGCATCTATAGGCATGTTCACAGTTTTACAAAACTTCTCAATGATATGCGGTCTCGGTGACTGCATGACTACATGATATGCACCAAATTATATTTGTTGAAAAGGCTTTAGAAACTTTCAGTGAGTGCAAATGCAAGAAACATCAAATGGCACGAAAAATGTTTGACAAATTTCCTGAGAGAAATGTCATCTCATGGAATGAAGCACTGAATGATATATGAGCAAAATATGGTGGCATGCACCGTGCTAAGTTCTGCAAACTTTTTCCAATGACCTCTCTGCCTGTGCACAGTAGAGCCATGGAACAGGGTATTGGCATCCTTCAAACCATATGAGTAAGCCCGATAAAGAAGACTCTTGTCAAATACAATGGTTTGAAATGCTCTGTTATATATGTATGTAAAGTTGGCGGCATCAAAACATATCAATGGAGAGATTTTTATCAGATTTTAGAATTGGAAATGTTATGATGGACATGCGCACCAAATGTGGAATCATTTACAGTTCAGTTAAATTGTTTGTCGAAACGCTTCAAAGTAATGTATCTCATAGATGCTATTGTTACAGGATCTGCACAAAACAACTTGGTGAGAAGGCCTTGGAAACAACTTGGTGAGAAGGCCTTGGTGAGAGGGAAATGATTAAGATGCAGATTTGAAATTTAGAATGGTAGACATATATGTGAAATGTGGAAGCGTCGACTATGCATGTTAACTGTTTGACAAAATGCCGCAGGAACATATCGTTTCATGAGAAGCTTGCTGCCGTGCATGTCCAGTGTGGAATCATGGGCAAAGTCCTTGAGCTGTTTGACCAAATGTCTCAAAGAGATGTCAATTTGTGGAATTGATGATTGCTGGAAATGCACAAAATTACTCGTTAAAGAATCTAATGAAACTTTAAAAAAAAAGTTAAATGACATGCAAGATGGTTTTATAATTTTCTAGCATCAACACAAAATGGATTTGATGACAAAGCTGTGCTGAATTTTAAAAAAATTCAATTGGCAGTCGTAAAACCGGAATTCCACAACCTTTGGAGCACCGAACTTTGCAATAAGTTATTGGCATTCATCAAAGCAAATTGGAAAGAGATCTTTGGTCAGATTTTATAATTGTAAATGTTCTGATGTAATAATGTGAAAGCATAGACACAGGCAAGTAAGTTGTTTGACATAATGTCTTGAGGATGGCACTTCAACAGAACACTTGAAGAGATGTGTTTTTATTGCATTCTATGTTTTTAAGATATGTATAACACAGAATTGTTGAAAATACTTTTGAATCTTGTAAGGAAATGCTTAAGTTGACGTTGCACACCAATGAAGATAAAGCACACCAATGAAGATGAAGACCAATGTGCAAGCTGTTGCAAGAGATGGTGAAATATCTGACAAAAGTGCCTCAGAGTGGTGTAATCTCAAGGAATGAAATGATTATAAGATTTGCACAAAATGAACTGTTCAAAAGGCTTTGAAAACTCTCAATCAAACACAATTAGCAAGTATTGAAATGACATTTGGAACAATGTCAAATAATTTTCTCAAGATTGTTGAGAATAGTGAACTTGTCTATAATAGAAGTGGCCAGGAAAAGCATGGCAAAACACTTACATAAATAGCTGGAATTTATGACAGCTTTAAGAAGCTAGAGCCTAGTTCTCATGTAAAATTGATGAGCTTTGATTAGACATTGCAATCTTTGGGTTCCAAACAGAGATCCAAGATTAAAAATAAATAAAAATGCAAAGGTCAAATGAGAAGGACTACAAGTTTGTAGTGAAGAAAGGGAAAGGTGTTTATCAAATGCAGTTCGAGCAAATTTCTTTGAAGACCAAGTTGCTTGTGATTGCAGTAAGATATGGGTATTGGCTTCAACAAATTGGATGACTTGTCCCTACTTCAAAATGCTTTACGGTTACTTGTCACATTTTTATGAAAGTGACTTATGTTACATAAATGTAACCAACACTTCTAGATAAACCTTATTTTGTGAAATGATATAGAAGTCAAAGTCAAATAAGGTTTATTATTTTTAAAACTATTGTATTTCAAAAAGGGAAGTGGAAAGGTAGTTATCTGGTAGTTACTCTTAAAAGCCTATAAATACAAGACAATTTGTAAGGGGAGGGGGGTTTTCATGAAGGCGAAATGCTGGAGAAATTTCTAAAGGAACTTTTGAGTCTACACTATGTACAGAAGTGTTCTTGAACTTGTATATTTCCAAAGAAATAATGAAGAATGCATTTAGTCGTATGTCTTGAATGTGTTCACCAGTTATCGTTGCTTACTTTTCGTATGTTAAGTTGGTGATCTCTTATGTAATGGTGCGATCCAATAGTCTTCCTAATCTATGTAATTGATTTGGCAAAATGTATTCATTTCTTGGTATCTTGGTGTGAATATACCAGAATAGCTTATCTTTTC
The DNA here is from genome assembly GCA_018584345.1 of Thuja plicata. NCBI lineage: Eukaryota > Viridiplantae > Streptophyta > Pinopsida > Cupressales > Cupressaceae > Thuja > Thuja plicata. Next base: position 1,797,886 of record MU227202.1, read on the forward strand.
ATATATCAAGGTCAATATCTATATTTTGTCATCATTGCATTTATGTGCTTAAATCCCCTTTTTAATCTGTCATCCTTTGGGAATCTCATATAGTATTCGTATGTCTACTGTTGGGGTTTCTGCCATTTATTTCTGTTTATTTTGTTTTGTCTTTTTTTTGTACTTTTAGGTGAAAAGTACTCAGAAAATACCAAATACCCCTATCATATGAGGGAGCTGCCCCTCTCAAACGCAGAGGAAGATTATAACCAGATAGTGATCAAATTGCAATCTCTCTAACTGTTGGCACGGTTGTCACTGCTCATAGAGCAAACAGGGTCAGTTTTCAAGACAATATCACAGTGACAAATCTGTCTACCAACAGGCCTTTATTATTTAATGCTACTTTGTGAGATTAAAATGTAAGTGGCTTTATTAAATAAAGGGCAAAAGTGAAAAAGTAGTAGAAAAGCAAAAATGTACAATTTCGAGAAAGTAGCAAGAAAAGAAAACAAGTGTTTAAAAAAGCAACATAAAAGCAAAGTGCTTTCTGGAAAAAGATGCCAAAAAGCAAAAAATATGCTTTTTTCTAAAATAGCTCGCAAAAGTTATAAAAGGAGGTTTGGGGCTCTCATTTGAGGATATGCTGAGTTTGAGAAATTGCTATTGCTATTGTTGAAGGAAGAGATTGTTCTTCTCAGGTTTGTGAAGACAAAAAACCTTTGCAAATAACATTCTCTATGTGTTTTCATACAGAAAACAGAATTGTGCTTATTTGTGGAAATATTCATTGTGGTTTGCAGAGGTATTGGACATCAGTTTTGTGAATGACGAAGTAGGAGGAGATGTAGGGAATATTTAATTGTTTATTGTTGATTTACCTTCTTCCAAGCTGGCCATACACTTCCAGAGCTGGCCGTACTCCTTACACTTGGGTGTCTATGGTTTCGAGGAGGCTACACTTGCTGTTTTGGGGTGTTTTGGACTTTCACTTCCTTGTGTACATTCAACATAGCCTTTGGAGCAGATTGTGAGGTTTGGCATTCAGTTTTGGAGTGACATTCTGGTGAGTTTTGTGAGCAGTCGTTGAAAACCAGTGTACCATTTTAGGGGTATGTTGGATTTAGATATATACTAGATTTTTATGAACTGGGTTCCTGTTATTTTTGAAAGAAATTGTATTTCCAGATCAGAATTAAATTCTGGAATTTTCAGTTGTGTGAAATTTCTGAGTATCATCTATTTTCTTGCATTAAAAGTGCTGCAATATTACCTAGTTATCTGCATTATATTTTTCATTTGAAAACATTGCAAAAACAATCAAATCACATTCCAGAACCAACAATAGAGCAAACAAAAGCACAAATAGGGCTTGCATATTACATGTTGCTAAATTTTAGTAGTACTTTTCACCAATGAATTTGTGAAATCATATATACAGGGAGATACGAGCATGAGATGCGAACCCAAAGAAGTAAAAAGATAGATATGGTTCAGACCTGTTTTATTCAGAATACACTGCTTTATATCCATCCATCATCATGGTGTTGTGTCATAGAATAAACTTTTCATATATGATTTTATGCTCATTTTCTTTACAGTTAACTTATTTTGTTGTGGGTATCTATTTCTAGTTTTAAATCCTTTTTGTGAAATCATTATTAGTTGGTAAGTAATGAATCTTGCATTATTTTTCATGTTAATGATCCTATATGTATATATGTTGTCATTGTTACACAGGTTATTTGTTGTTTGGAAGGGGGCAGGATTTGTATAGAGTATGACACCTTTTTTGCAGGTATTTTTACAAATTTTTTTCATACCTGGTTTTCTAAATTGGGTTGTCCATACATTGTAATACTTGAGAACCAGGTGATTGGATAAAACCTATATGCCACATAAATGTTTTTAATTTACTCCTTTTAGTGCGACACAAAATAGAACAAATGTGTAGTAGAACTTCTTTTCAAACTAGAAGGGAAATCTCTCTATAAAATAAAAACCAACCTAAAACTGGACAATGTATACTTGCAATTTACAATCTTTACCACGATTTTTGGGGTTGTTCATTTCTTTGTTGAATAAAATGGAAATTTATATCTTTTTGGTTTTTCCTATGATAAAAGCTGAAGATGTTTTATTACTATTTTGTAAAGGACTATACTTCTACATAGTCTGCTTAAAAAAAAGATTGAACAACGAAAGTAAAATGTATTGAATAGTCTAGAAGACGTAAATGTGGACTTTGTGCTAAATTAAATGCATGATTTGATACAAAGCCACAATCTACATCTTCACGCTCACTTGCACAATAAAGCAAGGAAATTCATGGAAGCAATTTAAGTTTAGCCCATAGCACATAATGAGGCATCTCAATAAACTTTTATAAGCAAGATGGACTCGATAATTGTCATTGAGTGAATAGTAAATTCTGGATAACATTAACATGAATATGCAATGAATAGCAACTCCAACAATATGTAGGCACGAGAGTAACTTTTTTTTTTACATTAGGTGCAAAAGACATTTATATTGTTTACAAAGCTATCACATGAAAATAAATAAAATCTAATAATAATTTGTCTCGGGCCGCTTGCAGGATGTTATTACAAAATTCTATTGTTTAATATTAAAATTAAAACCATTTAACCTCTAGTTAAGCTATAAACATAATCTATAACAGACTATGACTTAATGCTCACCTCCAAGATAACTTAAAGAAGATGCTTTAAACTAGTTGAATCCTAGCTATAAATAGTGAATGCTAAAATTGGCAGAAGGCTGAAAGTAGCACAGGCATGCTGCATCTAAAAATAGAGACTACTAAAAATAGCGTGGGCTATCAATAGCTTTGACTAAAAATAGCGAATCCTTGAATATTCTCCTTTTTGAAAACGGTGACAATTTAAAATAAAGTGAGCCTTTTTTAGTGCAGGCTAAAAAAAGATTTCAGATAGGTATTTGTAGATAACTTTGATGATTCTCTAGCTTTATCTTTGATAATGGCTAACTGTTTGAAAAGCCTTGGAAATAGTTTCAAAAGAATGTGAAGGTATCTTCTAGGGTTGTGGTGTTGGATGGAACACAAATTTTCAACATATATTTGACCTAGATTTAAAATAAATGTCACACAAGTTTTTGTTGTTATTAGCTTCATGCATATTACTTCTCTAATGATGTTATGATTTGTAATTTGCATTTTCTTCGAAATCATCCTCACATTAACTTCTGTCAATTCTTTGTTGATTTTTATTTCTCACCCCAAATCTATGGTCTCTATTTCTCAACTTGCCTATCTTTTGTTGAGATTTGCGAATTACACCTTTTCTTGCACAAAATGATGTTGTATGCACATCATACTTTTATTCCTCCTTGAATCTTTTTTTGCATATTCTTTATAGAATCACCTTCAATTATTATTCTTAACTTGCAACTCTTGCATTATTTCCTTACACCATTCTTCAACTATACTGCATTTGCCATTTGCCACCAGCTTCCATTTAAATGATCTATTCTTTTCTCCAATACATTTTGCAATTTTATATAGTACATTTTGATTACTCCAACTCACCATTGAACTGCATTATGACATACTTCATCATCAATGGTTTACTTGAATTTCTCAACCGGCATTCAACTTCTCTTGCTTCAAATTGTAGATTCATTTGTCCACATTTTAGTTCTCCATCATCCTCTTTGTCTTTTATCTTCATGCATCTAGGTTTTGTTTCATTAACAACCATGCTGTCTTTTAGCTTTAACCATAGTTGAAAAAATGGCGGGAAATTGTTATAATCATGAGTATTTGCAAGACTATCAGATGGTTTAGAAACTCTTACTAGTAATTAGGACCAAGTGATTATAATGACCCCGGCAGGGTATTAGATCAAATTCACATAAACTTTTTGTGATCAATCACATTCTAACTCATTTCTGATCGTCAACTTCTCAATGTGAGCAAGGTGAGAGCATATGGAGACCAGGATGAGGACAACAAAATTACATGAAATATATTGGTGGTTAGTCTTCTAATTTACAATATAAGCAAATCATAGAATCGATCAACTCAATTTTAATGCTAGTGAATGCAAATTTTGATCAAGCCAAATTGGTTGAATGCAAGTGGAATTGCGTCAATGCCAAAATTGTCAACTATTGTTTGATTTCAATATGTGCTCAAAAGGTACATAAGTATTTAAAAATAAGAAGGGTTTGAACTTTGAACAGATAAATTGAGCTGGATTTTACAATCATAAACATATTAACTTTTAGGGCATATAAAAATATATCTGATATGGTTTAATCAAATCTTGTACATATTTATAGGACCCGCTCATCCTAATTTATAGGAAATAAATCCTCTAAATATATGAGATGTTTGTAACAACTCAACAAATGTACAAATAATATATTATAATATTCTACAGACCTATAACAGACTATGTGAATGTCAGAAAATGTACCAACACCCTCTCTTAATGACAAACCTAACAGATTTTGTCATTACAACAAATTGAACACGTAACCAAGAACACATATAAGCACTTCCCTGATGAAAGCGAACATAGTGTTAGTTCCCAAAACCGCAGATTGGAATCCTACGAGTCCTGCCAACTCGATGCTGGGATATCCAACCGGCTATGGCCAACTTGACGGAACTGAACGGTGTAATCCGAGTTCCCTGCACTTCTGGCTCTGCAAGGCCAAGGCGGGTGCACCTGATCCTGAACAAAACACTTAAGCCCAAGATGCTTATAGCAGAATGGTTAAAATGCGAATATAATGAAAGCTTACAAAATGGCAAGAATTATAGAAGGCTATGCAAATTATGAAGTAATAACAAAAGTAAATGATTGTATAAATATAAGAGTGTTTTAAATAATAATTATGGATTAATGCCACAAATGAATATATTAAATCTTCAAAGGAGAGATGAAATAAATGCCAACATATGAATTATGAATTAAGAGTAATATAAAGACCAGTGCCTAATTAAATGGGCATACAAAGTCAATATTATAAGCTGAAACGTACAACTTTATAAAACTTTAATGAATTTAATACTATAAATAAACTAATAATCCAGACGCGACAGATCAATTATATGAATGCTATTTTAAACTAGTCTAGGATGTATTTTAACTCCTGTGATGCGGAGACAAACCGGACATAAATATGGAAACAATTAAGTATTTCACAATATCTATGTTTATCAAGTTTAAAATGCAATAATGATCCAGTCCACTTATCCGAATATTAAAATATTTATAGAAATCAATAAAATATTTACAAAGGACACAACTTAATAATAATTTAAAAAACTCTAATACGCACAAATAAAATAGATACGCGTACAGATTATGCCGGAAATAGAACTGCATTGGAGACACTCCTTATGGATGATCTATCCAATGTAGTTTAACTCCAGAATCGCATATAAATATATTTATTCAATAATCCAGAATTCACGGGCTTAGTTCAAAAATTCATTCTTCTACCACTGAAAAAACAATATATCCAAGTAATATATTTTTGCCAATTTTTTACAACCGGCTCTGTTCGTATGTCTTCTCTTTAGGTTTTACATCTTATATTTATATAAAACCTAAAGGGTGTTGGTTGCTCTCCCAAACACCGCACCTTTTCATAACAAATAACTAATATTTGTTAATTCAAATTTCAAACTTGTCTCTATATGAGATAACCGAATTTATAATTCTATCACCATTGTCTTATATGAAACACGGGCCTGTTTGTCAATAAGACAAATGGCATATAAAGTATCCAAGCCACCTATCCGTTTATGCAAACTTCCGCAAATTCATACGTGTTCATTTTATCAATTAGCCCCATGCTCGTATGCTTCATCCGCTCCCATTCTTCTTCGTCCGGATACATATTTCTTTGTTCCATATCGACAATTCACCACACACAACCTGATATTTTAAGGCATTCGTCCATATTATGAAGAGTCCGATACAATTCAAATCTTCAACGGTGCTTCCAGGAATTATGCTGCTGTCGTCTATGCTTCAATTTGGTGCCTGATACTTAGCCATCGAAGACAACCGTTTCAACACACTCCTCCTCTGTTGGCAACATCAATATAGATGAAATAGTCCCATACATTACCATCCACCTGTTAAGTATGGTGCGTGAGCATACTGTGATAATCTGGCGGAGGAAGATGGTTGTGCAGTCAATACCAGACATCTGCGGATAATAATTGCTATGATGGGCATAGACATGTCTGAGATGATAATTATAATTGATAATTATAATAGGATCGATTTGAAACAATCATTTATAATATAATCTGCGAATGAAAACAGTCTCAGATTAGTTTCAACAAAATATCAAACTAAGGAAAGATGATAATTGGTTTTGAATGGTCTGTAGGAATTTTAATGTTTACTTATTGTGAATACTCAACGCAAGGATATGGAAAGAAAAATCAATAAACTGACAATTGACAGAGATTGTTAAAATTTATATTAATGTGCAAGAAAATATAAAAATACAACACTAATAGCATTATAAGAAGTTTAGAAAAGGAAATCAAATGGAGGTCCTGATTTGTAAAAATGAGGACTCCATCACATAGCTCTATCATAGTTCAAACAAACAAAAAAAAAGAAAAATAGTGCGATCACAGACCTCACTTAATGACAAAACTTGAAAAAATGCCTAACTTGTCCCTAAATTTTACAAATTTGAGTCGATTTAGTGGCTTGGTCATTACGTCAGCAACTTGTTCATCGGTGGGACAATATTGAAGATAGATGGCATTGTGGGTTGTTAGCTGCTAGATATGATGATGATGAACGTCAATATGTTTGGTGTGGGCATGATAAACTGGATTCTTAACCATCTTGAGAATACTTTGATTGTCACAAAGAATAGGTGTTGGCTTGTGTTGATCTATGTGAAGATTATAACGAACTTGACATAACCAAACAGGTTCACAACCTGCATTACATGTAGCTTTATATTTTTCTTTTGTAGATGATAGTGCAACAATGTGTTGTAATTTGCGTTGCCAAGAAATAGCTCAAGATCCAAGTGAGAGCATATATGTAGAAGTCGATTGACGATCTTCAACACAACCTGCCCAATCTGCATTTGTGTAGCTCAACTGAAATTCATTTGTTTGCCGATACAATATATTGAAGTCGAGGGTAGTTTTGATATATTTGAAAACTCGTTTTACTGCAAGCCAGTGTTTTGTCTTTGGATTGGACATGAATTGAGACAGATAACTAACTGCAGAACATAGGTTTGGCCTGGTACAAGTAAGATGGATCAAACCACCCACCAGTTGTCTATAAATGATCTCATCAACTAGAGAGGAATTTGAATGGGCTAACAACTGTTGAAGTATGATCAGATTTAGAGGTTACAATAATTTTAGTTTTTCTATCTTCTATAATATCTCAATATATTATTCTTGAATATATGTAATAATATAATTATAATATAAATATATATTATTAATAAGATCTTGACAGATCGATATATAATAATATATATTATATTAATGAGAAGATGCTTGACTGAATTTTGGATCTGCACTTTATATGAATATCACTCAAATTACTTTGTTTCAATAATACCAAATATATATGTGAATGCTGTACTTGATTCACACTGAATGTTTTTCTGTACGAACAAGATACAATACACTCACAATATATATGAGGAGAGGAGGCATGCCCCATAGGGACATGTTTCATATGATCCAATCAATATTTAATATGCTGTTTATTAATCTCAACCGATACTAACTTAATCTATATTCATTAGTTATCACTGATACTTGTTATCGGTGCTTGTTAATATTAATATCGATATAAATCGATACTCAAATCACAGCCTCATTAATATTATCAATTCTCATTAATCATTAACCAATATACATATTGGTATCATTAGATGATATCTTTGATAGCATATAATGATATATATATATATATATATATATATATATATATGTATATATATATATATATGTATATATATATATATATATATGTATATATATATATATAGAGAGAGAGAGAGAGAGAGAGAGAGAGAGAGTTTAATACTATCCCAACGATACAAAGATGCTCAAAAAGCTTTAGATGGTTGAGTGTAATCCAGTGAGCACTTCCATGGAGACAGGTTGCACGCTGATCAAATCTGATGATTCACTTGAGGTAAATCAGTCTGAGTACATATCTTTGATTGGTAGCTTACTTTATTTAACTGCTTCAAGACCTGATTTAATGCAGGCAATTTTTTTGGTTTCAAGATTTCAAGCTACACCTAGACAATCACACTTGAATGCTGTTAAAAGAATATTTAAATACATTCAGGGTACACTAGACTATGGTTTGTGGTATCCTTGCAGTAATGATTTTTCACTATTTGGTTTCACTGATGCTTATTGGGGTGGATGTATGGATGACAAAAGAAGCACTAGTGTGATCCCGCTTATATATATAATGATAATCTTTGATAGCATATATATATATATATATATATATATATATAATGTAAATCCATACTCAATATAGATGAAGGCATTAATAAGTATTAACAATATAATTAATACTAACAATGTTATTAACAACATAATTAACATTAATATAACTCATAGTATCAGCAGTATGATTTATATCAATAATATGATTAATCACAGTTTATATCATGTATATATGTATATATATAATATCTGTTAGTATATTTCAGATTCTAGCAAGGAATATATCAATCTATAGAGATCTAACAAAACTAAGCACAAGATATGATATAAGAAATCATAAAGGAGGAAAGATAGTACCCGGAAGTCAGATTTTGACTGTCTTCAACCTCTCCAATGTATGTGCCAATTAGCCCACCTAGGGCTCCTTATATAAATCTACTTCAAGATGTCAATGATCTGTACTTGAACTGTCCTTGGATCAGCTAGTCAATGCCTTAGATCTACCCTTAAGGCTTCTTTAATTTCATTCCTCTAAGGTCTGTAACTTTATCAGTACTTCAACCCTTGAATATGATGTTCCAAATATCAACCATGCTAATCCAAACAAATATCAATATTTCCTAGTTGGAAGATCGATCTATATTGCTGTTCGAACCATACACATCGCTGTAACCATACACATCGTTGTTTATTATGTATTGCTTAATATGTATGACGCTGCTCCAGGGTTTCGCTACCACATTGTATGTGCTATTCCAAAGTAGATCACTGCTACAAAATTTCGCAGCTTCCCAAACCTAGAATTCGCTTATTCAAGAAGGAGATCGCACACCTAAATTTGAGTAGAAGAATGCTGCTCAATATTGGATCAATGCATAAATTAGCTGCTATCGATTCTTGAAGGGTGGGAGCACACATTGTGTTTTTGGTGTCTCTTCTCCTCAAGACTCGATCCAAATATATATGAGAATGAAAACATTCCCCAAGAGGCCGACTTGGATTTACAAAATACAACAATGCATTTATTCCAAGAGGCCGACTTGGGCCCTTAAATAAACTTTGTTTATTTAATTCATTCTAATATATAAGTTAAATCGATCCACTAAATAAGCAATAAATAATAAATATCTCTAATATTTATTATTATTATTTATACATATCGATTTATTATAATAACAAATATATTCTATATATTTATTATTATTATCCAAGGTAGAGATATTTGCTGTAAAGGCCATAATATCAATACTCCCTCTTGGACTTGAGGCAAAGATCTACTCATAGATCCTTCAAAACATAACCGTAATGGATTCCTCATCCATGATACGATAGATCTCTCATCTATGATAGTAGATCTCTATCTACTAGATATAATGAGAACACGAATGCTCTTCATCATTCCTCAACCATACATCTCATATTCATATGAGAAACATCAAGTCATATGATGCTTACCAACCGGATGTGGATTTCCTAGATCCACGAGTCTCCACGACTCAGGGTAACATCAGGTCCGTGATGTTTACCAACCCTGAGCCATCATGACTCATACATCAAATCCATGATGTTTTCTTTCCAATTTGTGGATAACCAGATCCACAAGTCTTCTTGACTCGGTCAATAGAATATGAAGTCCATGATATTCATAGTATCATCAAGTCCATGATGTATACCGACCAATTTGTGGATAACTGAATCCACGAGTCACCAAGACTCAAGAAATGTCAAGTCCATGACATCAAAACAACATCAAGTCCATGATGTTAAGAGCATTGGTCTAACGAATATCAAGTCCATGATAT
>MU227202.1:1818235-1842813 GCA_018584345.1 Thuja plicata
TTATTGTTTGAAGTACATCTTTATACTCTTGTGTGAGAGATCTGAATCTGCACAAAAAGGAATGCTACACACTTCCACCAAAGTTTTAAAACAAGTAACATACTCGCAGTCAAAGTGACGAAAATTCAGACAATTTTAAATCAATACCTGGACCGGGAATATTACATAGATGGAAAGTGCCAAAAGAAGAATGGGATAATAGGATTTGCCTATTTTGTGACACGAGAGCTATAGAGATGGAACATTACTTCGTTATGGAGTGCCCAGCATACAGTGATATAAGATCCGAATACTCAGAAATGTTAGACAACAGCGAAATGAGCCACCTCTGTGAAGAAAAGCAGCTGGACAAGACCGCAAACCTAATCATCAAAATCCATCGAAGAAGAGAAGAACTACTCAAAGAGCTACAATTAGATTAGGATAGCTGTCGACTGGTGGGTCCCATAGGCTGCTTTGGCCTCGTGGATGTTATTAAAATCCTTCATTCATTCATTCATTCGTGGACATAATATTTTGAGGATCTTCGGTTTATGTAGGGCCCATGCTGACAAATGTGACACATGGTTGTATAGCACAACATTGCAGGCTTGTGGGGTTGGGCCTTGCACCAAACCAAGAGCACACGCTAGGGTGACACTTGCCACCTTAGGGCAGTAGCGCTGCCCGGATGGCCTGCACTTGTGTGCGACCAAAGAATAACATCTAAGTTGGTGTTGGTTATATGAAATGGTGGGGACCACGACATAAGTTGCGCTCAACCACAGTTTTAGGTAAATTGACAAATAATTTGGGCGACAGACAAGCGGGGGTATTCCTAATGAGCAAGGTTGGTAAACAACGATGCCAAGAGGCGTAAATCGTGATGAGTTCATACTTGAGGGAAGTCTGAAGCATTTTCAGAAGACAAAATTGAAGAGTTGATTCAAAAATAAAGAAATGAAGATTTTCTCATACTGTTATATTATTGGAATGGATGTCTTAATGCTTGAGCTATAAAGTCTCTGCTATAATCAGTCTGAAGGTTTGACCTGAAAAATAATTATTTACCCACAACTATTATAAAAGTTCATTCAATATTTGGCTGGAGCAAATGTTTGGGGGTTTATATATATTATTCTGAATACTTAATGTTGCTGAGTATTTTACCGTGGGTCCCGATTTAATATTTTGCTTCCATTGGAAATAAGAGTTTGAGAATTGAATAACATTTGTCGGCATCCTTCGAATTGAATAGTCATGCCTAAATACTCATGTGCATAGAATATATTTGGTGCGGTTAATGTTTGTGAAAACAGCGAATGCATTCCGACATTTGGCGTTTGAATAAATATTAATGTGCCGCAAGATATAGCATTTGTGCGTGGAAATTTTAAGTTGCCGTGAATATTATCAGGCTTCTAGCGCAGGAAAGGTTCCAGTAATTGTTGCTACGGTGGATTAATGGAGTCGGAGTGATATCTCAGCACACTCGAAATTCCCTTTGACCACTAGCAGAAGAATTTCCTTAGATGAATGATTGCCGTATATTGAAAACGCTCAGGCCAGACTATTGTTTATGTGTTGGAACAGTTGGCAATGCCGTGCATCTCTTGCAGGGGTGGACTTCTATACTCAAAGTCTAAAGTTATACATATAATGATATTGCAAATATATTTGCCGAGCAGTCGATTTCCTCTAACCGTGGCATCCAGAATTCTGAGACGGCATACTCTGCTTTCATGCATTGAGTTCTTATCTGGTTGTGACTACTGCACAGCATTCAAGAGTTCTATCTGGTTTATAGTGAGACCGTTACTGATAGTATCTCACAAATCCCATGGCTGGCCATTAGCACTTGTGGATTCGAAGTGCTGAAGCTGCACTCCTATTGCTGTTCACATTCTGCCCTTGGTACTAATCTGCAGCATACAGTCTATGGAAATAATAGAAGAATGCTGTTGTTGCTAATCATCATCAGATTTTCTGTAGTTACGCGAATACAGGGTCAGAGAGAGTTAATCTTATTTTGGGCTGCAAGAGGCTAGACAAACTTTGGTTGCTCTGTATTTAATTCTGAAGTGTGTAATGATGATTATTTCTATTCAAGTCTGCTATTAAAATAAATATATTGTGTTGCTTTGGAGTTTGAATCCTGTTTTCAAGTTCTATTGATATTGTGTTTGAGGAAAATATTTCCATACTTAGTTTTGATTCCCTGCATTATGATGGCTTTGGAAATTCATGAGCAAACAATTAAAACAAACCAAACATCAGAAAATTAGTAAATAGATCTTGTGCACAAAGTGTTTGACAAAATGCCAAACATAAAAAACTGAACAATTTAGGACAGAATAATCAAGGGTTATTCCAGTGGTATTAGAACATCGAATCTGCCATCTTGTTGGGTAAATTCAGTGGTTTGTATTTGTGGATAGCAAGTTAGATCATTATGGGAAAGATACCTTGTATGAAAAAGATCATGAAGGATCGTGCTCAAACACAACGAGATAAAAGGGAAGAAGTACTTAGCTTATTTGAGGAATATGATACCCTCCCTAATATGTTAAGAAAGATCTACCTTTCATTGATTACATGGACTGGCATCCAAGGTTACATTACAAGACTGTTTGGACAAAGCGACAATACCATAAGATAGCTCATAATCTATTTGCACAAAGAGTTTGCAGAAACTTGTATGAAGATTTTTCAGCAGTCACTAATCAACCTACAGGTGAACAAAATTTTAAATCAGCCATTGAAGAAAAATATATTGAAGTTGTCATTGAAGCAGGTGATTCGGAAACAAGTATTGAACTAGTGCTTGAGGGAGAAACTAAAGATGAGACCAAAATTGAAGAGAAACCAAACACATTGAGTTTCCAGGTTACAGGGTATCCCCAAAAGAGCAAGAATCAAATGAGAGAGCAGATTTGTTTCACCTGCTAGAAGACCTGGACACCTCATCACAATTGTGGGGTTAGTGAGGAAGATAAGCAGATGTATAGAGTAGCAAATTAGATGGAGAAACTGAAATGAATAAGAAGAGTAAAGAGCTGAAGCCAGAAAGAACATCCTTGAAAGAAGAAAACTCACAAGTTGCCATTGAAGAGAGGATGGAAAAGAAAGAGGAACAAACTACTTGTGATTTGCAGCCTACACATGAGCATGGGAAAGATATTTTTGATTGCACGACTTTCTTGGTAGGAAGCTTGGAGGCAGACTTATCCTACGAGGCTGATCACACTAGTGCATATGATGGGCATATTGATAACCCATATGATGATATTTCCCAGTCAGTCAATGATTACGACTCCACATCTTATGTTATTGCTGATGCTTATGTTGGTCCGGGTGAAATGATTCCTACATATGGTGTGGATCCTTCTTGGGATGGATCTATTTTGGACCATAGTGCTGTTCCCACTTCATCTACACAGTTAGGCATGAAAGATGGCATTAATAGCATTGATTCCAGTGTGTCGCGGAATGAAAAAGGGATCCATACTTGAAGAAAACAGTTTAGGCTGTGTTCATTGAGAGCATTACAATTAGTGTGAATATATAATGCCACACAGATTTTTCTGAGTGGAATGAGAGTATAAACTGTTGAAGATGTTTGATGATCCAGATGCGGTGATGTGCTGAAAGAAAGATATTGTGTCTGAGAAGGTATAATACTAAAGTTCTGATTTATTTTATCTGATTACAAGGAGATTATTACAATATACATGTGCAGATATTCTACTTTTGAATAGTGACAATTTGCGGAGGAATTGAAATGAGTTAGCTTCAGTCTGACATCAATAAATGCCCTGATTATTTTTGTCTAAATCCAGAAGGTTTTTAAACATCTCAGATTGAATTCCATTTCCAGAGGTCTAATCAGATTTATCAGACTCTTAGCTCTGTCATACTTGTCAAGGAAGAACTCAAAGATTATATCTTTCATTCCTGTAAATTCTGAGTTAATTCTCAGATTGTTAACTTATATTTGTACTGTAGAATTCTGAGTTGGTGCTCTAAGAGTATTTGAGTTGGTACTCATTTTGATAAGATTGTATCTGAAAAGTTGGTGCTTATGAAGAAAGAGGTGTTGGGTGACTCCTTGGGTTGATACCCTAAAACTATTGTTATGGTTTTTATTTGTGAGCCTGGATTAGGACAGTAGATCGTAGCAACATTACTCACTGTGGTTTTTCCCATATTGGGTTTCCACGTCATATTCATGTGCATTGTCTTTGTGGTGCTTCTCTTCTATGATTTTATCTTCTATTTGGTGCATTAATTTCAACATACAGTTAAAAGTAAGTGATTAAAGGATTGAATTGAATAAAAGTTTAAAGATTTATTTACTACGAATTTACCCCTCCTCTTAGTAGTAAATCTGTGTTCTACAAATATATCTCTGGTTCCTTCCGATCAAAGCGTTCCATGAGTCTATTAGTGAACTCATCATAGGAGGTAATATAGCGGTGTCCCAAAGTGGTCAACCTGTGGTACCACCACTCATCTGCTACGCCATCTAGGTGTAAAGTAGCGAACTTAATCGCCTTCTCCTCTGACATGGGCCTCAAGGAAAGATAATTGTCTAGCTTTTGCATCCATGATGAGATGTACACCAATCTCCTACATCAAAATGTTGCAAGGTCAACTTTCCCACAACATGTTGGAAATCCCTATTATATTGTGTAGCCCAATGATCTCTTTGCCTGCTGAACTTGCCTTGTGTCTCTTTTTTCCAGTGAACTGATCAAGGGTCAATAACTCCTTGACCTCTAGTGGTAAGGTCATATGCTCTGTATAATGATGTCGGATCTCCTCTGTCGCTGATTTGTAGCTCAGGCTGTCATCCCTGTCGGGTAGGTGATTCCTCTTGTTGAGTGAAAACAGGTTGTAGAGGCCTAGGAACTGAATTGGAAGCTGTAGTATGCTTACCCTATGGCCTACTAGACTCACTTGTATAGGTAGTACGCTGAGGCTGCTCCTCTGGTAACTGATTCTGCTTAACCATTTGTCCCAAGAATTGAGACATCATTTCCATCATAGTGTTAAATTTCCTCTCAATCCTGGTGGTAGGGCGAATGGACCTAGCCTTCTCCTTCTCAGCCATGATATCTGTACTCCTTTCCCTGTCACCCAAATCTTACCTGTGATGACCAAGAATACCAGATATTATGTCACCTTCAAGAATTAATGGTGGCTGCCACTGAGTGTGATTCCCTCTCCTGGTATAGGTCTGATAATGCTGATCACTCATCAATGGTTTATACTTTGTTCATAGGATGGCAAGAATATCTGTGCTCTGATAGCACTGTAATAGCCACCCCCAGTGCAAATTCTGAATTTTAGCTAAATTCTGAATTTTTTGGATGAAGTTTGACGTGTTTTGCTTTTTTTGTGGTTTGTTTGGTTTTATGTTTTTTTTTGGTTTTTGATGATAATATAATGCCTGGAAATAAATTAAATGCTGAAAGAAACACCAAGTGCTTGCACCCAAAAGAAATGAAATTGTTTTCTTTATTCAAATAAACACTAACTAAGCCGTACCAGATATATATATGAATTTGATTGATATAACAGCAGTCAGATGGAAATGGTTCAGACCTGCAACTCCAATTATTCCTCTCCAGATCTGTTTTAAACAGTACAAGGTCTGTTCTTGATCTGCTTGTTAAAAAATGTATACATATTCTGCTGGAAGTGCTTGGGAAACACCACTGAGACTGTACGGCTGAAGATTACTGTAATTTTTCCTTGCAACCCACTGAACTAATCTGCTGCAGACTCTGTGTTTGAATGCCCAAACACCAAGAATTACTAGCTGTGGGCTTGCCTGGGAATATGTACGGCCTGATTTGGATGCTTGCAATGATTTATTTGGTCACTAAATCTCCAGATGTGCAGACTCACTGATATTTACCCTCTAATTCTGATCTAAGAATTTTCTTCCAAGTTATTGCTTCTCATTCAAGCTGATGATGGTGATTTTCTCAAAGAATACCCTTAGATGGTCTCTCACACCTGCAAGTATTCAATCTTTTGAGAGTTTCTGTTCTCAGAGGATTTGTACAGCTGATAAACTCCTGCCCAGAGCTCAACCTCAAAATTACCAAGTAGAAAGTGAGTTCTTGATCCTCAAAAATAGCTGCCAACTCTTTTTTATTCATTTCTCTTTCCCTCCAAAAGAGTTCGAACCTCTCTAGGGTTTTTTCAATTAAATTACATGAATTTCATTAAAATTCATAATTTTCTTAAGTCATTGGCCCATGATGGTTATTTGCTCATAAAAATAAAAGTCCACCTTTTCATTAATAACTTATAACTTTATCCACCTAGGAAAGTGTGCTATGGGACTACTTTACTTTATTTTATAATAATATAAAGTGACTTAATTTAATCACTTTAGTATTTATTAATTTAATCCAAACTATAGACAATAATTTAGTTATTCCAATTTATTCATAAACTCCTCATCTGGACTCCAAACTGAATTTTGGCTGATGCCACCAGTCCACGGATGATGTCTGACTGTTGTAGGTTAACTGACAGTCTCCCCCTAAAATCTAGGGATCCTCCCGAAAAAATAGGAACTACAACCAAAGTCTCCAGAATGATCCCAGAGGTCCCCGGATGTGTTCCGGTCAACTCTCAGTTAACCCATAACAATAGGAATCCCTCCTAAAATTTAGGAGACTCCCAAACTGTCCAACATGGCTTACAAAGTCCCTGCGTGGCTCCACAAACCCCTGGATGGGTCGCCTATTCACTTTGCTGACCTACAAGAACCCACATAATATGCCAGTCTCCACTGACATTTGAACTGCCTAAGGAGAGGACATTACTTGTTCACATTCTACCCTTGGTACTAATCTGCAACATATTAAAGTCTTTGGAAATAATAAAAGAATGCTGTTGTTGCTAATCATCATCAGATTTTCTGTACCTTATGATGGTAATCAGCGAATACAAGGTCAGAGATTGTTAATCTTGTTTTGGGCTGCAAGAGGTTAGACAAACTTTGGCTGCTCTGTATTTAATTCTGAAGTGTGTAATTACTAGGCTGATTATTTCTATTTAAGTCTGCTCTTGGAATAAATATATTGTGTTGCTTTGGAGTTTGAATCTTGTTTTCAAGTTCTATTGATATTGTGTCTGAGGAAGATATTTCCACACTTAGTTTCAACTCCCTGCATTTTGTTGGCTTTGAAAATTCATCAGCAAAAAATTAAAACAAACCAAGCATCAGAAAATTAGTAAACAGATCCTGTGCACAAAGTGTTTGACAAAATGCCAAACATAAAAAAATGAACAAATTAAGGACAGAATAAGCAGGCGTTATTACACTCAAATCAATAAATTATGCTTTCGTCACAAGACTTAGAGAGTTTTTTTATAAGTTTCCCCAAGACTTAGAGAGCTTTTTTATAAGTTTCTCCAAGACTTGGCTGAGACTTAATAAGTACTTGGCAGAGACTCAACATGGGAGTTGCTGATGTGAGTTTTGTTCCACTACAACGTACAAAATCGAATACTTATTATTCTAGGATGAAACACCAAATCTCCAACTCTCTCTTGAATAAGGATGCTCATATGTTAAACAATGTAGATGAATTGTGTGATCAAATTAGGCAACCTTAAGGTTCCTTCTTATTTTGGACTTCACTCAGTTATAGTGATGTGATATGTTGATTAACACAAAGGGACTTACGTTGTTCATTCAATGGATATGAACTCTTTCAACTTAGTTCTAACACCAAACAAATTGCAAAGAAAGGGTTTAGAAAGCTAATCTACTCTTAGAATGCAAGAAATTGTGGATGTCCTTGTGACTCTACTAGACTTAGTTTAGCCATCAACATCAACCAAGCTAGTGCAATCTCCTAAGGTGAATGTAAGATGTTCAAACTACCACCATTCTATCAACACCATCCATCAATGCATATCAATGTTCTAGCAATAATCAAAGTTAAGTTAATATAAATGCCATTCGACTACGCAAGACAAACTTACAATCAATAGGCTGCTAGTGGTTTGGTCTAAGCGAGTTCACCAAGGAAACATCCAAAATCACTTCCATTCAACTAAACTCTACTTCTAATCAACATGAAATGAAATCTACTCTAAGTGAGGAATTGAAGAAACCATGCAACACTTCAAATCAACATTAAGTAATCCACCATGAAGACCAATAATGAATCATCAATCACTTTGATAGTATTATGGCAACAATTTCATCAAGTCTCCTCCTACTCTACTCTCTAACTAATTGTCTAACTGTTACAAATGAGAAGACCTTGGCCTTTTATAGTTGCTCAATGACAATGAAGGGCCAAAACATTCAAGATCAAGGGCCAAGATTTATCCCTACAAACCCTAATTAGGGTTGCCACACTACCAACCAATTACATGAAGGTACCACTTTGTGGGCCAATAAGAAAATTACAATGCTTTTGAGAGCCAATGAGAAAATTGTACGCTTGGCATAATATGATTGAATGTACTTGAACATGTGTAACTAGAATTTTCTCTTTGGTAGAAGACAAGTGGGCACCACCTCAACTTCCTTATCTTGTAGACTTGAACAATTCTTTGTGATGAGAAAATATCTCTTGATACTCAACATTATCAAGCCTTCAATTGTGATGGCATATTCCCAAATTGCTTCATCTTCTCAAATTCTCTTCATCCTCATTCTTGGAAATTTTCTCATTGCCATGAATGGAACTTGATTGCACTTGTAGATTTGATGTCTTGAACTTCCTGAAGGGATGAAGTCCTTCATGCAACTTGTATCCTTCAAAATGAACTTGGATTTCCGGAGGAAATTGAAGTTGATGAAAATTTCTTCCACTTGTAAATTCTGGTTTTTCTTGAACTCCATCTTGATTCTTGAATTTGCACTTTGATAATCTGATTTTGCGTCTCCTCCTCACTTGAAGTCCTTGAGCTTGGGCTTGCCATAATCTCCATCTTTCGCCTTCCAAGCCTCTCCTTGCTTCATATTTTCCATACAAAACAAAGGAGAAAAAAATGCATTAAGTTCATGAAATGGTGATTATAAATGCTATTAAGGAAATCTGAAACTTTATATGATAAGAAATTGCATCTAGATTTGCTTAAATTCAACCTTTCTTCAAGACAAGATGACTCCACCATTTCAATTTTCTCAAGATTTTCATCAGCATGTCGTGCAAAACTTTACCTTGTTGGCTGATCTCTAAAATCTGAATGCTTAGTTTTGATTTCAAAGTGGATTCTACTTGAATTTTGAACTCTCTATGGTCTGTTTTCTTGTTTCAACCCAGATTTCTCCTTTCTTTTGCAAGTTTTAAATTCTGATTTTCCAAGCCCAGCTTTGTAATCTCCAAATTCGCCCAGATTTCCATGAAATCAGATTTGTATTTTGCTTTTGATCTTCTCATTGCTTTAATTGATCTCTCATTTGCATTGAGGGCCCTTTCATGTCCTTCATTCTCAGCCCATGGCGGAGATTTTGGGATGTGAGGAATAAAATTCCTCTCCTTTGGAAAATTCCGCCCCTCCTAAAGGCCTTGATTTGTCGGTAAATTCTCAAGCTCTTGGCCAAAAAACTTAACTCCTCAATACTTCATCAAGTTCCAACTTCACTTTATTGCCATTAGCTTTATGAAATTGTTGAACTAATCAGTTTTACAAGAAAATCTCAGATTAAAGGGGGCAGAGATTTTGGATTTAGAGGAATCTCTTAGGGCGGAATTCCTTGGAAGAGAGGAATTCTGCCATCCTTTCATGCCTTTTCTTGCTCAATCTTTTTTTTGATCATTAGCCCTTTCTACTTCATCATTTTCAACCTCTAATTACCAATTTGCAATCCTCACAACTTGGCCACTTGACTTTATGAAGAAAACTAAGTTTTTGCATTGGCGGAGATTTTAGGAGTTGAGGAATGATTATGGGCGGAATTCCTGGACTGAGAGGAATTCCGCCACCCTTCATGTGCCTTGTCATGCTTCAAAACTCCTCTTCTTCCTTCACGAATTCATCGTTTCAATCGCCTTGACCATCCATTTCTTAATCCCATCAACGTTTGGTGTTTTCTCTTGGATGGAAGTTTGAGGATTGGAGGAATTTCATGGGGCGGAATTCCTAAAATCAAAGGAATTCCGCCAGCCTTCATGCCATGTCAAAAACTCTCATCACCTTGATCCTTCGATTATCAATTTGTTATCCTCATGACTTGGGCGCTCAATTCTCCTCAAAGGTTGCATTTTCACTTAGGCGGAGATTTTTGAAATAGAGGAATTTCCTTGGGTGGAATTCCTGGGCTGAGAGGAATTCCGCCACCCCTTGTTCTCTTCATCCAGGCTTCGTAAAATTTTAGCTCAGAGGGAATTAATTTATATAAAATATAACATTTAAGTATAAGTTACATTTATTATACTTTAAGTTATATTTTATATAAATACTATCAGGATGTTTGAGATTGGTTTTAGTTTTTATAGGAGTGATAATAAAGATTTTAGATTTTGGGGAGTTTCTAAAAAATTCCAGACTTAGCCAAATTTCAGGATTCAGCACGCCTTCAATAGTGTTACCTCCCACAACCTTTTTTGACTTTCTAAGATCAAAATTGAAGATGGAACAAGGATCTTCAAAAGGTTCTAACTCACTTCATCACAAATCCCTTGATGTCAACTCTATATCCCTGACTAGCTTAGCCCAGCTTTCGTGCATATCCTTGACAAACTTTACTACCCAACAGGCCAAAGTTGCCCTAACTTATCTCTTCGACTTGGAGGCTTGAAAATTGTTACCAACTAAAACCACCTAAGACCACCTAAGAGCATCTAAGACCACTACCGCTACTGCTAAAGCAAAAAGAGGGGGTCTCCATTTGCAATTGGGCGATGGTGTGAAAACCTACTACAGGAGTGTTTAGTCAAATGACTAGCAAGTTGCGTTGATTTTGCCAAGTTTCAGCTAGGTTTTCAAACTATGGTTTAAACCGTTGGCAGTAAAAAAAAAGAAAGTACTTTTGTGACAAAAAAATAATGTGACTGGTTTGAATTCCCTCTTCTGATTTTTGAAAGTAAAGCACAACTATCAGATGTTGCCCTTTTTTTTTCTTGTGACCAATGACTGGAAATGAAGCTTGAAAATATAAATCAAAGCCCTTTCAGATAAAAAACAGGCTTTGAGCTGTAAACATTCATGGCCGCATCTCCCATAATGTCCTAAACACTGCATGCCCTTGTGACACTCTCAGATGTCCATAATGTTTCTTTGTTTTTAGCATGCCCTTGCTATGACTTCCTCTCCATGTTGCAACCTCTAGTTTGTGATTTGTTGAACCACCAATAGGAATTAGCGCACACAATTCAGCCTATTGAACTTGTTTTTGGGGTTATAATGTGTATTGAACTCCAATTTTGATTTACATTCGAAGGAAATCAGAAATATAAATTCATGTATTTTTAGATGTTCAGAAAATTTTCTGAGCTATTACTGAGTTTTTCGCCGAGTTTTTAAGAGTTTTGGTTTAACCAAGTTATTTGCGGAGTCCAAGTTTTTCAGCCATGGTTACTACATTTAGGGTTTTATATTATTGTAAAGGGATATCCACATTAGGTTTTCCTCTAGTTATGCCTTTATCATTTTTCTCAGTTCTTGCTCTCAAATGCTAGGGTTGTTTTAACCCTAATACTTTTCTATTGCTATTGGATGCATGCATGATTCTAATTGAACTATTTTAAATGTTTGTAGATATTAATAGATTAATTCTTTCTTTCATTTTGTTTGATATCCCCATTATTTTGTATAAGGATAATATTTGGAACGGTAATGACATTCTTTCATGTTATATTGCTGCTGCATTTTACAATTTCCATCGTAACTAACATCTCTTTGTTTATTAATGTTCTATGCAATGCAATAGTGTGCACTGTTGTGGAAATTCTGATGGATTGATTATTGAGATTATCATAATGCTTAGTCCTGCAAATATAATCTAATTTTGAGTTTCTAATTTTTATTTATTTGCTTTTCTTTCCTTTTGCTTGCAATTGGTAACTGTTGGATTGGATGTGAACTTGGAGTAATATTTGTTTCATGTCAATACAGGTGAACACTGCGATATTTACTATTGTGTTCTAGGGAGCAAATCTTTCTTGGAAAAGATGCGTGTCGTCGAACACACTATTCCCTTTTTTTTGCCCTTAAATGATGCAGAAGATAAATTCCTTTCCTCAGATCCAATGGCATGTTTCTGTTACATTAATCACATCCTTTATCAAAGTTTAAATAATATTATTAGGAAATGTCCATTTTGTAAAAAGAAGAGGCTTCTATTTGCAAATTTAAATAGTTACCATTGCGACTTCTCTTTTTACAGAAGTTCATTGACTACGTTGGAGAAATGCTGCAAGCATATGTAGATCGAAGAGAGCAGGTAGGTTTGGAATTGAAGTGTTATGTACGATCTTTGTTATTTGATAGAATAAACAGGATGTCTAGGCCATATGCATTTAAAATATATTTGTTTATGGTGTAAATTAGCTGTTTTATAATTGTTATTTTCTCTAGTTTTCTAGCAATTACTATTGAGAGCAACTATAGCAGGCATCATATAAATTGACACCCAAGATGTTAAATTTGATTAGAAAATCTGTTAGGAAGGTCATCTGACGTTGTTTGTTATATTGTTGCTATTCCAGTTTGAAGTTTTTAAATTCAAAACCATAATATGTTTATTTTGAAGCATATATAATTCATTAAATAATGATTGAATTATAGGTCCGTCTTCTCAAGGAGTTATACGATAGCCAGATTGGAGATCTTTATACTACCTTACCTTACGATATGATTGTGTTTGTGATGGAGGCATTTAATTTGTGAGTAATATATTCGATTTTACTTTTCTTGTTTTATACGTTTGGTTAATATTATGTTTAATTGAATACCTTTGAAAACCATTTTGGGTGTTTTATTGGGTAAGATATATATTGACTAAAGTAAATTGGTTCCTAGATTTGCTATTCCAAATTTAAAGCTAATTGTCTGAATTTGCTAGTTGAGATTCTAATTTTTGAATGCCCACCTAAACTTCGAACCAAGTCAAATATCCCTCACATTAGTGCATTCAGGAATGTAAATATTTTTTTACACATTAAAAGTTGAGAAGCTTTTGCATTATGACTGCATTACAGTAAGCGTAGTATTCTAATCAGAATATATGCCAAATTTGATAAGCACCAAAGGAACCATATTTAGTGCGATGATATGTGTTTTATTAAGGTGGTTTTATTTTCAAGCTGATAGAAGGACACTATCACCCAATGTAACACTCATTTTACCTATCTGGATTAAAAATTGTCACTAGTGAGTCCCATGTAATTATTATTTTGCATATTTGCTTGTTTTCAAAGGTTCAAAATAATTATGCTTTAGGAGTATATGGTCATAATTAGTTTGAAATTCATGTTATTTCAATTTTAATCTATATCTATTATCTTGAACAAGTAAATGAAAAAATGTGTGATTAGAAGGCTAAGAAGCTAATGCCACTAACAAACAACCTAATTGCTAATGTTCATATTTGCAGGCATCACAATTTGCAGGCATCACAATTTGCAAAATCCACCTATTTTGTGCACTTGCTCTATTTGATCCATCACTAATTTATAGCAAAATCCACCTATTTTGTGCACTTGCTCTATTTGATCCATCACTAATTTTTAGCGAAATCCACCTATTTTGTGCACTTGCTCTATTTGATCCATCACTAATTTTTAACTCGAGATAGTTTTAATGGGCTCCCATATGTTCAATCTGTCTCTTTGCATTCCCCCTTCGATTATTCAATCAACTTTCAAAATCCAAATTTGTCTTTATTTTCCCTTAGCGTTCAAGTTCAAAAGGCTGGAAGCTTGCAAGTTTGTCAACTTTGAAAAACTTGACAAGGGAAACAAATCATTGAATTTAAATGCAAAATTGTGATGTGGTTCGCCATGTTGAAAAAAGTGCAACAAATAGAACAAAGAAAAAGTGCGAGTTAAACAAAGAGAAGGAAAAATGACTTGTGGACAGCCTCTCCCCTTTGAACGTTTTCCTTTAGTTCGGGTTTCTTCTTTCCCTCTGTCCCTTGATTTTTTGGTTCTTGCCAGGTAGCTCCTTCAGTTTCTTCTTGTTGGATTTGTAGACTTCCTCTACACTTTCAGACTTGGATCCAAGGTCCATATTGGACCCAAAAACCCGTCCAATGGCCTGTATTACCTTTGGAAACCTCCACAAGCCATTTCACTACTCCAAACAGCAGTTTAATATTCCGTCACTTGGTTGTAATGGCTTTTTAAATTGTAAATGGAAAGCAGCAACCTCTGTATGCATATTGGACCCAAAAACCCGTCCAATGGTCTGTATTACCTTTGGAAACCTCCACAAGCCATTTCACTACTCCAAACAGCAGTTTAATATTCCGTCACTTGGTTGTAATGGCTTTTTAAATTGTAAATGGAAAGCAGCAACCTCTGTATGCATATTTCTTTTTACAGTTTCTTACTAAACAATCCTGAAGTCCTCAATTTGACTTTTCTTCTCAGGAGCCAGACATTGGACAGCCCCACCTTACATTTTGAGCAGGTTGTCCTACATGATATGTTGCACTGGGCACATTCAGTGGTTGCTGCATGTGCCTGTTTTGCTGTGTGAGGATGTCATTTTTTCTTGAGAGGCAAGTGGTGCTGGCTTGACGTTAGATTCTTAAGGTTCTAGATCGTCCTCAGAATATTCTACTGCATAAACTTCTCTGTCTTTGTCAGACCATTGAATTCCCCTTCTTTGTCTTCTTGTTAGTCTTAGATCTTGGATTGGTGTCAATGTTTGAGTTTTGAGTTTGTTTATGGTCTTCAAGATGTTAACTGTACTTTAACCAATCCATTTTAGATTACATCTTACTCAAATGGAGGATTTTGGTCCCCAAATACTTAAAGGGTTCAAAAGATAAGGCTACAACTTCCTTGCCTTCTCTTTTGATTGCCATTTTGCCTTGCCAGGACTGCCCTATCAAGACAATCTGCCAATGCTGCTCTTTGCTGCTTCTTATTCTTACCTTCTTTTGCTAAACCCTATCTTCTGCCGGTTTGTCTTGAGTGTTGGCTTCAAGGTCTTCAATGGAAGGCAATAATTTACCTTCTCATCTGGCAAGGTAGGTTTAAAGCGTGAAAAGATCTCAATGTCACAACAGAACATATCCTCATTATTTAGGTAGGTCTAACTTGAAAACATTAGTGCTCTAATTAATAAGCACAAAAGACCCACACCTTAGTGGCTATGTATTCTTAGCTTGGTCGTCAAGTCATATCTTTGCTTAAGCAGAGACATAACTCGCCTTAAAGTTTTAATTGGTGCTCAACTTTGTTGATCATGATATGCATTTGAATTTCTCTTGCATTTAAGATATTTGTTTCAGTTTGATGGTGAAATTTTATGACATTTCTATTATAATAGTGTCTTCCTTATTTCATTTAGATTTACAAGGAACAACAGCAAATGGGTTAAGAGGCAAATAACGAAAATATGATTCAAAAGAAGATTACATAGTAGGTGCATGAATTAACGTATTTTAAGAGGGTTGATTATATGTGTGATTCTCATCCTGAATTTTCGGGTGTTTAATATTGTATATCCTTAAAAGCTGCACGATTGCTGTATTTGGTACTTAATTTTGACTATCTGTTTGTTGATGCTAAATAGTAGACCTCTTAGTGCATATTCTTCCCTTGAAATGTGTTAAAATCTGAAATTATAGAGTTCGGTATGCTTAAGTGAATCCAAACATTAGTGAAAAATAATTCAAAAGCTTTAGGGCTGTAAATTTTCAACTTAAAAGAAACGAGTACACACATTGCTATAAAATGTTCTACAACAACAAAAGCATATTTGTGTCCTTTTCTTAACATAAGCAAACCCCATACAAGAACAGATAGTCTAATGCCTACATAGTTTAATAAAATTAATAAATTGCAAGATCGATAGTTCTAATATCTATATAATTGATTAAAATGGAGGCATAATCAGTCTGCTTTTTTTAAATGGTTTTGAATTGGCACTTTTCTAACTCGTTTTTCTTTACCTACTTTTGGAACAGTAAAGTAATTGTTGAACTTAGCTATGAAGATACAAATTCGGAGTTGCCAACTAAAAGCAAAGTACAGGCTTGGCCTCTGTGTCTGAAAGCAATGGAAACATGTACTGGGAGACAAGGAAATGGATCAGCACTGACTGGAATAACTTCATCTCCCCTTCCATATGCGGAGGATGCTTTAAGGACAATAAGTTTACCTAGGGGTAAGTACTAGAACCTCTAGCTTGTTCTTCTAGGATTTAGATGGATTTTTTCTTCTCTTCAACTAGTGAAACTTGTTTTCCTTTATTTTCTCAGCATTTGCCGAGATTGTTCTGAATTTGCAAGGCACCCTCAGACACATTTTTCCATCATTGGGAACGCTTCCGGTTCATTCATCTGGAGCAGACTAACCACCTTTTGTTTTGACAATGCAACAATGTATCTTAAGTTCTTAACAAAGAGAACTATTTAGGTAATTCCTGTTGGGAAAAGACATGCCCAGAATAATTTATAATGACTGTTCTTGTCATTCTTATGTGCAGTAGTGTTTCTTATAATCTGATTCCTCTCAAGATCCTTCGATCGCTGCTTGTGAATATCATGTAAAATTTGGACATAAACATTTGGAGAGGGTTTGAAATGGGGGTTTATTTCTGTAATGTAAAATGTGACCGGCAAGAATAATAGTGTTGAATTTTCTCTTTTCTGTAACTTATCTAGATTGCATTTGTACAATAGTTACAGACATTGTATCATATATTCACTATAATATCAAATCATTTTTTGAACTCACTTAAATGGTTAAGTTTTAAAATCTGCGCTAACATACTATATGAAATCTAGTGATAACTAGCGGATTTTAATTTTATAGAACTCATTGAGGATATGCACGAGTTTTCATTATCACAAAATTGAAGTAGGGAGGCTTCAAATTTTTTATATATCAAAATTTTAATGCATTTTCCTTGCTGCTAGAGAAAACATTTTCTGAACCCCCTATTGTAAGTAAGCAAATTTACCCAACACTGCAAGTAAACGTCCAAATAGTAGGTGGGCGTCAGAATATAGACGGAAAGCATTTGAGTCAGCGTATAAAGTCAACTCCCAAAAGTCATTTACCAAGATATTTTTTTCTATAACACAGCCAATAACATTGTATTAAAGTTAGTGGAGGGTGAGGATTATTTGTGAATAATAGCTATGAATATGCTTTTCTTTTAACTTATCTAGGTTGCATTTCTACAATAGTTACAGACATTGATATTATTTTGTTATGCCCCCTTTTCTGAATGGGATTTAATAATAAATAATAATAAATCAAAATATTAAACAATGATAATACAATGAAATATAATTAAAAATAATTAAATTCAATGAATTGTCAAAAGGCATGGAATGAAAAATTGACTCCCTCAAGAATAAGATATAAAAGAGAAATCTTTTCCTTTTGAGATCATAGGAGGGAATATAATAAATGAGAAATAGAGAATGAATAATTCAGAAATGGGGAAGGAAGGAAGAAACAAATGAGCATATGAGAATGAATAAATCAGAAATGGGGAATGAAGGAAGAAACACTTGAGCATATGACTTGAGGAACGATTAATAGAAAGGAAATGGAAGAATATTCAAGGGACTATTTCAAAGGGCACATATTATGAAAGGTTGTACTCTTTCAAATGGAGGTACTCCTTAAGGGCCCGTTTGGTTGGGGAATTGGAAAATGAAACAAATCATGGTTATCCATAGCCTGGTTATGCAAACCTTGGTTTTCATTTTTTGGGACTGTTTGGTTGACCTGAAAGATGGATTTGTAAATCCACATTCCAGCAGTTAAATCGACGCAGTGCTCCGGACCCGACAAGATATATAAAAAAATTTAATCATGCAAACCTTGGAGTGCATTGGACCCGAAGGCAAAGTTAAAATGGCTTTAATCTCTATGAAAACCATGGAGATGAAAGTCATTCCACCTCTTTAGCAAGAATTTGGACATCCACATTTTTGCACAAATGGGGATTTGCAAATCCATATTCGCATTCAATTTAGAGGTCACCAAACAAGGAATTGCACCCCATAACCGGGTTATGGGCTGCATAACCCGGTTATGGGGTGCAACCAAACGGGCCCTAAAGGTTATGACTCTTGTAAAGGGCATCTCCATCACATTGGAAGATATAAAAAGAAGCAGAGTGGTGATTGAAGTCTTAAGAAAGGTGGTGACCCTTTCACTAATGCAACTTAAGGGAGAACTCATTTCAAGCATTTAAGGTTCACATATCAACCATCACTCACTAATACATTAGATCAACATGCATTAAATCATCACTCATCATTATTAGCACACACACAATCATCACTCGTGAATCCATCAAAAGTAATCAAGTATCAAATCAAGTAGACATTCAATCAACAAATCATTATCATAAATTATTAATTCATTCAATCGATCAAACATACAAATATCTGTCATTTCAACATCAACTATTCACACATCAAACCATTCAAATACTAATCACTAAGACATCAATCTTTCAAGTATCGATTCCATGCATCATTTAATTATCAACTCATTAATCCTTAAAGAAATGGCAATTAAGAGAAATCAAGCAAGCAACATTACTGTAGAAATCTCCTTAAGCAAATCAATCTCCGATTTAAGGAAGTGTCTTGCAGATAGGAAGGATGACCCTCCTCTCATGCTCTTATCAAGTATGCCACCCAGAGATGGAATGCATCCATCCTTCTATGTTCATGGGTGAGGAGGTAGAATGAATGACCATTCTTCTGTGCTCTTGGACTCAATCAAGGAGGATGCCCCACCTCCAACATGGATTGAGAGTCATAAGGATGACACCCTGTACATGCTCGCACCAATATTGAGGATGACCCACCTTAATGTTGCTATGTGCAAGTGTTTTTAAGAAATTCACAATATGCTATTTGAGGATGACCCAACTTAATATTGCTATGTGCGAGTGTTTCGAAGGAATATGTATGATGTATTGATCCTAATATTAACGATGACGAGTATTCTTATTGATCTTTGAGAAGATAAGTTTTATCTTTTGAATTATTTAGAGAATTAGAAGTTGAATATTATAATGAAATGCCTCTGGGTTGACAAAATTATATTTATAAATATGTTGCAATTCTCATCTTAAGTTGGAATTTGTTGTTTTAAGGAAAAACTAGGAATATTCCAAGAAGGGACATTGCCAGGGATAATTTTAGTGGTGAATATTTGCCAAACATTTGGCGAATGTCTCATGTCAGCCACCCGGGATTTGGCGAATATAATGTGTATATCGGGTTGGCCGTGTCGCGCGAACTTTATAAATATTGGGTCAAATGTCTAAGCCCATCGCCTATCGGTTTATGTAATTTTCTCCTTTTCTTTCACAATATCGCCAATTGAATCTAATTTTTGGACACAGTAAATTGAAAAATTTCGCTTACAATTTCTAAAACTTGTCTTAATCGGCGACCTATATTCGCCAATGGTATTATACATATATATTTAGAGGTGGCCCCAAATTCGCCTGACATTTTGTGGACGCGTGTCTTAAATTGACGCATTTTCGCCAACTATATTAATCATAGCAAATTACTGGAGGACCCATAATCGCCTCAGAATTTACATAAGATGTGTTATAATTACGCGGGCTTCGCCAAATATTTGTATACCTAATACCATACAAGCTTTCCGTTGAATTTGCCAAAAATGATTGGTATAAATACATTCATAGATCAGTGTTATTGTACACAATTTGGATCAATTCATTTTGATATCTCAATTCTGATTGATAGCGAAGTTACAGACTGCTGAGTGCATTGGCGACTGCAATTGAGACAAAGGTAAGTGATTAATTTTTGAAGTGTACTTTATAATATTATTTTGAATTCACCTGAGGTTTCACCTCTATCTGTCAGCGACTACAACTTTGAGTTCATTCTTATTAAGTGGGGACCAGTTAGTGGTCAGTGGTCACCCGGGAGACCTCAGACATGATGACATCTAGATTTTATATTGTAGAGCGTAGCGCCAATGAATCATATTTATATATATTATAGTTTATTGTCACTTCTTCAACAAGTTAATATTTTTTTGACAACTTTTGTTTCGTTGGAGATGTCGAACAAGAATAAGGGTAAGACTCCTGCATGTGGGGAAAGCCAAGAGAGGCCAACAAAATGCATAGCCTTATCATCGTACTTTGGTGGTGTAAGAGTTTCTGGCCAAAATCTTGAAACTACTTCATCACAAGTAGATTTACAAGATTCACAACCTGAACCTACATGACATATTGAAGAAGGCAACGAACCCAATATCTCAGACCACGATGAACTTGAAGAAGATTTTCAGGTAAATACCTAGAGTAGCCAGAATGATATAATCGACTTGGGTGAGACTAAGAGTGCCAGAGATGATGATGGTGCACGGAAGAAGAAAAGAAAATATAATTCAAAAAAGGATAGAGAATAAAAAAAAAATCGGAAGTGGGATTTGTTGAGGAATTTTCAAATAGAATGGACATCAAAGTATCTATTCATTGAACAAGTGGACAATCCAATTGAAGGCGAGCCTCTGGTAGGATGCAGATGTAAGATTTGCACGACGATAAATAAGAAGGAAAATAGGTTGCAGTTGGAAATTGACACCATAGAGAAGCATATGGGTAAAGTTTACAAAAAGAAAACCATAGATGGAGTTGAAAAATCAGTGATAAGATGGAAAACAAAGGAGAAATCTCAACATGTTAAGAATGCAAAATTATTTGAATTTCAACATAATATACATATGAAGTCTGCTGAAGTTAAAGACTCTATTGAAGCTTTTTTTGGAAAAAAAATGGAAGTAGAACAAATGAGAAAAGTTGTTCAGTTAAGTGTTGACTTTTATATTTTGAGCAGAGGGCATCCTATGACAAACTACCCATCATTGAGTGATTTATTACACTTTTTGAAAGTTCGAAACTATCCTAATAGTCACTGGTTAGTAAACAACAGATGGGAATGGGCAAATTGTCTTGCCGAGGTTGAAAAAGAAGATCTGAAGGCAAAAATTGAAGAGTCAAACTTTATTGAATTGTCTTGGGACGAAGTTACAATGGTAGATAATACTTCGTGGGTATGTATGCATGTTTATACTGTACATAATTTTGTTCGCCAACCTCATCTACTAACTTTTGCTAAAATGAAGGATAATGTGACAACAGAAAATGTATTTGAACTAGTAAAGAGTTCTCTAATTGAATATGGAAGTATAGATGACACGACGATTGCCACAAAGTTGGTGTGTGTTAGAGCAGATGGAGCTTCAATAATGCAAGGTCACAGGAATAGTCTTTGCGTAAAGAGAAAGTTCTTGTGCACCCTACGTTACTACCATTCACTGCATGACCCACATAATGAATCTAACTTTTGGAGTTGTTAGCAAACACGCTCCAGTACAAAAAATTGAAGTTTTAATAAAAAAGATCTACCAACACTTCTGTCGAAGTCCGAAATGATTCAGGGAATTTCAACACTTTGTCAAAGGACTAACCAATGGGAACAAGCTTCTTAAGGATAATGATACCAGATGGATCTCTTTGAATGGACCAGTGCATCGAGTTTTTTCAGAAATCCATCTTTGCTTGGTCTAATGAAATCAAGTCGTGACGAAGCAGGGCTACCGAAATCCCCTGAGCTACTGCGAAGGTTAAGTAACATAGAGACACTCTTAATGATAGTAGGTCTTCTCCACATGCTAGAGGAAATGAGGAATATAATGAACAAGGCCCAACAAAGAGCTATGTGTATTGCAGAATATGTTGTGCTACGTAAATTGACATGTGTGACACTCGATAATCTCTATCGATTATGCTTTGATGTAAAATTTTCCAACTGGTTGAAAATCAAAGATTTGGACAATCCTGATAACTTTTTAAAAATCAGTGCAAATAGGGAGTTATCTGCAGAAGTATGCAGAGTTGAGATACCAATGCACTGCTTTGCCAGGGTCGAGTCTGAGGAACCAGGAAAGAACCCCGGGAAGCGACTATCAAGTGTTACAAGGGAAGACTTTACCAAGATTGTTGAGTTTGTAATTGCTTCTGTGAAGCGCATTGCATATGATCTTTCCTTACAGATTAGAGAAAGATTCCCTCAAGTCAGATTAATTGAATCCATGACAATTGTGTTTCCTCGATATTGGAGTCAACAATTCAAAATATTTTCAAACTAAGTTACTAACTTTGATAGATCATTTTTGCAAAATCAAAGAATTCAATGAAGTAACTCTAAATGGAATTTTAGATGAATCTCGTTTGAGAGAGCAATCATGTCATTTTTCATAGACAATGAGGGAACAATATAATATTTTGTAGAACCCCCATGAAGATGGATCGGTAACAAGACTTTGGAAAATGTAGCTTAGAGTAAAATGTTGATTGATTCAATATCAAATTTTTCAAGCTTGTTGATTTATGTCTGACCATGATATTGGGGTTGGTGGAGGATGAGAGAGTTTTCAGTGCTTTCGGGTTCCTAAAGTCAAAGCTAAGAAACAAACTAGATAAGAATTTATAAAATTGCTTGAGGCTCTATACATCCAGGTATGATGTCAATACTTTTATGTACGATAGGGCACTAAAAGTGTGGAGGAAGAAATGTCAAAAAAGAGGGTTGGGCAACATTTCAAACCAAAGTGAGAGTGTCAGAAACAATGATGTCATTGACTCATGTACTGGTACTGGTAGTGTTGAACTTGAGATGTAGTTAAGCGGAGGTATGCAGAGTGAAGAAAATATAGTGAAGAACCAAGGAAGCTATCACTACAACATTTGGGGTCAAATTTTGACCCCAATTTGTGACGGCACTACCATTTGTGTGTATTTTTGTATTTTTTCTAAGTGCCCCCGATGCTGTCGTAATAGCAACGGTACTGTTGTAATTGCGACACACGGGTGATTATAAAAAAAGAAAAAAGAAAGGCTCACTTCTAATTTAGCGTGATCATATATTGTCGTGCACGAAGAGGGCCCTAACTGTGGAAGCTAATTGGAATCTTGGTATATGGCAACCACAACTTGAGGTAGGCATTCGAGCTTTGTCTTCTCATTAACTCAATTTCATTTTGATGACATTTGTTGATTTAATGCCACAATATGAATGTTGATACTATAATTTTTTACATCTTTGCATTTGGAATGCTTGATGACCCATGAGCTTTGAGAGATAGGGCATCGTTGCTATTACCTTCAAGGCATTGTGTGAAGTGTTTGATCTCTCTTTATTTGTTTTGTTGTTGATATTCATTGTGGTACTCCCCGTTGATGATCATTTCATGAGGAAATGTCTTGATGGCTCCTGGGCTGTAGGCTAGGGCATCATGCATTGTTTATGAGCTCATTGTTTAATACTGGCATTGTTTACATCTTTGCATATGGAATGCTTGATGACTTGCGAGCTTTGAGAGCTAGGGCATCATTGCTATTACCTTCAAGGCATTGTGTGAAGTGTTTGATATCTCTTTATTTGTTTTGCTGTTGTCTTATTTAGTTAAACTGCTAATTATTTGTATCTACTCATAATTTTCTGCTCCCAAAAAAATATAGGATAATGTATACTTAGTGTTTATTAATATTATAAATTATATTTAATAATAAAATAAATACTTTCCTTATAAATATAAGGGTAAATTATTTCTTGGTTGGTAATAGACTAAGGTACAAATTAGAAACATAAAGTATCAAAAAGAAATAATGGTAAGATTTATGTTACCTAAAGTTTCAAATCAAGCTACCCCTGCATTGTCTGCATAATTTCTCCCACTATTCTTACTTTTTTCATAATCAAAATTAGATCTGATTTTTAGACATCCATCAAATTATGCTTAAAACTAACATTTGATAATTAATATTTCCATATGTAGGAAAACAAAGATAGGTATTTAGTTGAAATTATCTAGTCCATGGCTTTTAGTTTTCAGGGCTAATTAACAATCTTCCATTCAACCCAAAAGTAACAAACTAAAAACCACTGCCCACTTCGTTGAAAGTGATGATTCTAATCATTTATTTATGGAGATATCACAAAACTTGTTTGAAGACACAGGGTTGTTGACTGTACTCACGGGACACAATACAGTATGCAGAGAAAATTGTTTGTTTTATTGATTAAACCGATTATGGTTTTCTTACACATCCACTCTACACCCCCCTTTCCACTCACATGGATCAACAAAGAAATAGATTCAAACTCTTCAAAGAAACCCGATTGCAACCACCTAACTGCCCAAAACTATTCCATAATGGTCATAAAATTGATTGTCAAAACCAAATAGGCTTAATGGTGTTGTCAAGTTGACAACCAATGTTGTCAACACTACAACATATATTGAATACCCTTATTATTTATGTTCATCGTCTTATGTATGCCTGTACTCTTGCATATTCTTCTGAGCCCAGATGATTTTATCTTTCAATATATATATATATATATATATATA
>MU227202.1:1877579-1893156 GCA_018584345.1 Thuja plicata
GGCATAAAGTTTATGTTTTTGCAGAGTTGAAAGCACTTGTTCAACATGCTGCAAATGCTCAGACCAAGTCTTGCTAAAGATGAGTATGTCATCCAAATAAACAACCACAAAAGAATCAATGAATGGTATAAGAACATCATTCATTAGCCTTATAAATGTTGTTGGGGCATTTGTTAGGCCAAAAGGCATAACCAACCATTCAAAAAAACCTTCCTTATATTTAAATGCAGTCTTCCACACATCTGCTGGATCAATTGGTACTTGGTGATATCCAGATTTCAAGTCAATTTTTGTAAAGAACTTAGCTCCCCTAAGTTGGTCCAACAAGTCATCAATTCGAGGGATTGGATATCTATTTTTCACACTGATTTTGTTCAATGCCGTATAATCAATACAAATTCTCCATGTCCCATCTTTGTTTTTAGCAAGGACAATTGGACTGCCACTTGGTGAAGCACTTGGATGAATATGTCCTTTCTGAATCAACTCTTGAATTTGTCTCTTGATTTCATCATTTTTCAAAACTGACCTTCTATATATTGGCTCATGTTGTAGTGGTGTGGCTGGGATTAAATAAATAGAGTTCTTGACTTGACAGTGTGTTGGAACTCCCACCGGTGA
Organism: Thuja plicata; assembly: GCA_018584345.1. Lineage (NCBI taxonomy): Eukaryota > Viridiplantae > Streptophyta > Pinopsida > Cupressales > Cupressaceae > Thuja > Thuja plicata. The sequence goes on from MU227202.1 coordinate 1,878,201, forward strand.
TTTAAACACACTATGATATTCTTTCAAAATTTTATCCATATGATTTTGTTAATTTTATATTATGGCTACCTTAACATGTGTATTATGTTAGAGTAATAGTCTATCGGGTTATTAATTAAATCATTATGATCTAATTAGTAACTCACCTATTCACTCTAGTTTGCTTCAGCTAACCTTAGGGTTTCCCTTTTAGGGTTTCGTGATTCCTTTTATAAGGATTCACCTCTTAGTTTTCTTTACAGATTTTTTTATATCACATTGTAATTGATAGAAACATATTGTTAATATATTGTTTTCTGTTGCATACGATGTCTCTGGCTTTTTGGCCTCCATAGCTATCTTCTCTCTTCTGTCTTCTTGCTTCTTCATGTAACAGTCTTGCATGTAGGTGGTCTTGGGAGGATTTGTCTTTATCAAATCTAACATGGTATCAGAGCTCTCCTGTTGTTCGCTGTTCGTGTTTTGTTGAAGCATTTCAGTCACATAGGGTTTCAGAGTTTTTCTAGTGTTTTTTGTTGTGTTTCAGGGGCAGGCTTTGGTTATGGTCACTTTGAGCTCAAACGGACATTGCCATTGAGCTCAAAGGACCCCAAAACCCTAGAAACGACATAAAATTCATCCATTTTGGACTACTGGGCTCTGAGGCAAATTTTTTTTAGTTTTTGTGCCGTATGGCACAAAAACCGAGGCAAAAAAAAAAAAAAAAAATTACAAAAACCTTAATTTTCCAAGGTTTTTAATTAATTTCTACCGCGCGCTGTGCATTTTGAAACGCGCAGCCCGTGCGCCGCCCCTACGGCCATTGCGCCGCCTGCGGCCCCCACCGCCCCCGCGGCCCCCGCCGCCTAGACTGCGCTCTCTGCCCAGCGCCGCCTCCACTCCGCGGCCCCTCCGCTGGCGCCACTATCTGCGCCGCCCCTTCGGCTCCCCTACACCGCTTTGACAGGCCCCCCACCGGCTCGCCACACCGCCCGGCCCCCGCCGCCGGTGGCCCTTTTGGAAGCCCCCGCGGGCATTCTAGCCTGGCCATCGGTCCTATGGGCGACCAGGAGCCCATATTTAGCCCCCTGCGCGCCATGCGCCCAGGGGCACTATTTTTTTAGCCCTAGGGGCTGACTTTCTTGCCTTTTGGAGCTTTTTTGACCCCTTCTCGCTATTTTTGCTCTATCTTGAGCATACGGGGGTCTTTTTTTGACTTCCATATACCGTCGGAAAGCTCTTTCTGAGAAATTTCTGATGATGGAGGTTAGGGTTTTGGGTTCTACCATTTTGATAGAATTTTATGCTGTTGAATTCTGATGTCTTTTCTTGCCTTCCGGGAGTCATATCTGGCTCATCTGGACTCCGTTTTTGGCAAATGAGATATCATCGGAAAGATGGTTCAGTGTACTATTCAGTTATAGGGTTATTTTTTCCAGATTCTTCTCTAGGTTTTCTCTCCTCCAAGTATTGCAGTTTATGTCCTCTGGTGGATTGCTTGGTTCTACAGGTCCTGGGATCTCTTCTTCTGATTTCATAGCTCACTCTTCTTTCTGAATTCTGAGCTTGTATGCTCCTTCTGATGCATTTTTGTTCTGTAAACACACTGAGCTAAAGTGCCTACTTCTGCATTTCTGGGATCTTGTACACCTTGTACGGTTTTTGTACTCACACTGTGTTATAAAGTGCCATGGGGGGTTATGATGCTTATGCCACTTTAGGCGCATCCACCTTTGTCAAGTGAGCGTACCTTCCATGACTTTAGCCCATGCTGTGTGTCGATGACACTACCCTTTATCCTGTTTTTATACTTCTGTTGCACTGTTGGTGTTCCTGGTTCTTCCTCTACAGATGTTTCTGGCATTGCATTTCAATGTTCCTGTCACCTCTCCCAATTCAGCATTATGGGGGGTTCACCTGTTGGTTCTATTTCTTCCTGGTTCGATTGATCAGCTCTTCAGACTTTGTCTTCTCTACCTAGTCATGCACTTCAGTGGGGGTTCCAGCAGTTTCTCCTGACAGAGTTTACAGTTCCTTGCTTCAGAGCTGCTTCTTGCTCATTCTTGTTCCTTTCTCTGGGACATCTTTTCCTAGATTGAAGGCTCAGTTTCCTTCATCTAGTTTTCTTTTCTTGTTTTGGGTAACTGATCAGGCCTTGTTGCCGGGACCCATCTTTCCTGCTTTCTGCAGTAGTTTCCTAGGTTTTGCTTCTCCCTAAGCTTATCTTAAGGGGGGGTGTTAGAGTAATAGTCTATCGGGTTATTAATTAAATCATTATGATCTAATTAGTAACTCACCTATTCACTCTAGTTTGCTTCAGCTAACCTTAGGGTTTCCCTTTTAGGGTTTTGTGATTCCTTTTATAAGGATTCACCTCTTAGTTTTCTTTACAAAGTTTTTTACATCACATTGTAATTGATAGAAACATATTGTTAATATATTGTTTTCTGTTGCATACGATGTCTCTGGCTTTTTGGCCTCCATAGCTGTCTTCTCTCTTCTGTCTTCTTGCTTCTTCATGTAACAGTCTTGCATGTAGGTGGTCTTGGGAGGATTTGTCTTTATCATATCTAACAAGGACAACTGACTTTGTTTGTTCAGGGTGAACCATGAGAAGAACAAAAGCCCCAGTTTGAGCAATCAAATGTTTACATTGTTTAGCACTAATTAGAGAAGAAGTTTGTGTTGGACATACCTCTGGTATTTGAAACCTCTTCCCACCAAGCTTGATTGTAACACTGCGTGGTCTAGATTCATACACTCCATGCCTCTAATACATGTAAGGTTACCCCAACAAGATATCACATACATCCAACGGTGCTACATCACATACCACTTCATCCTTGAAAGGCTTGTTTGAATATGGAAGATGACACTATTGATTTATTTGAATATCTTGTCCCTCATTTACCCATCCCATAGAGTATGGTTGTGGGTGTCTTGTCACTTTCAAATTTAATCTTTTGATTGTCTCCCTAGATATCAAATTCTTTTGGCTCCCACTATCAATAATAAAATGTAGAGGCTTTCCATCAACCCACATCTATGAATGAAAAAGTCTCTCTTCATCTTCATGATGCATTAATTTAGCAGTTACAACTATGGCATATGGGTCTGCTTCTATGACATAATTGTTCTCCTTTTGCTTGGAAGGATCTATTGGTGATGATTCAGATTCAACTTCCTCTCCTCGTATTTCTGTCATGATATTTTTGATACTTCGATAATCCTTTGTTATTATGGGTTGGGGACTTATGCATCTCACACCACATGCCTATATTTCCCTGTGTCTTTTTTGCATCCCACCATGTGTTCTTAGCTGAGTTTGAGTGAGGTTCCTTGGTCACCTGTTTTCCCGCAGATTTATTGTCACCTTCAACCTTTGGCTTATTATTTGAAAAGTAGTCCCTCTTCCCTTTCTACTTGAATTTCTCTTCAATTTTTGTAGCATATTTATAGGTAGTTGCCAATGTCTCAATATTCAAAAATTTCATCTCTGTTTGAATATACCTGTGAAGTCCACTACAATATTTCAAAATTTGACGCTTCTCTGAATCTTGAATACCAAGTTTTTCTGAAAGTGAATGGAATGTGTTCATGTAATCTTGCATAGATTAATCCCTCTTTTGTCGAAGCAACTACCATTCTATGTATTTCTATTCATATACATCCTCAGGAAAGTATGCTTCTTTTATGTATTCCACAAATTCTCCCCATGTGGGCTTGTTATGAAGAGATACTCCCAAGCCATTTTCATCAGATAATTCCCGTTCTTTATTTTCTAATTTGGCTTCCCAGGTACATTTCACATGGGTTTCATCTTTGAGGAGAGAAAATTTTGTTTTTCTGCATCTAATAAAATTATTTACAGAAGTATCTATCCAATTTTGATATCTAGTTATCAACAACTTCAACATCAACTTTTCCTTCAAAGTTTTGGATGTCAAAACTTACCTGCACTTTGAAAGGGGTATTTCCATGAAACATTTTTATTCATTCAGAGGGTTGTTGATTATGTAGAAGGAGTTAAAATTGACTCATCATCCCCTCTCATTGCTTATTTAAAGCCTCTTCCACCAACTGCTTAATTTTATCGTCTGACATCTTCGATTGTGTGCGCCTCAAAGGTGGATATTGTGACAAATCTTGTGTATCCAGTCCTAATCTTTGGTAGGAGGACCTTGTGTAAATTGGCATAAAGGAGCATTCCCGCTTTGATACCACTGATCTAAATTATGAATCAGATTACAATACCTGGTGTGATACCTGCTGTATTGTCAATTTCAATATAAAAACCAGAAGACTAACAACATAATTTCAAGCCAAAAAGTGATCCATTCTATTCAAAATTTGAGTTTAGACAAATATGATGGATCCCAAGGGTCACTAGAATACCTTGGAAATGAAATGAAGAGTCACCATAATGTTTATTACAAATAAACTTATTAAAACTACCAAAAATTTAAAAAAAACTAAATAAAAATTTAGGTCTACTTGGAGAAAGCATAACTTTCAAGTCCTAGGTCTGATTTGCGAACCGTTTACGAAAGATAATCAAAATTTGTAGACCCAAAATTGGGAAGTATACCTTTGGTACTACTACAAGATCTGCCAAGAAATCCCCTGAAGACCTTCAAAAATATAGTTTACTGAGACATACAAAATAATGAAAAAATTACATTTTAGTATTTCCCAATTCCATCCTAGTCAGATTGCTTCCAAATGCCCCATTGGTTGCTATTGACCATCTATGACAATGCCTCCTTTACCTTCACAAGTTGTCTCAAGACAATTGTGTGAGAGGCAAAATGAGTTTCAACCACCTAAGAACATGTTAATAGTAAGTTAGTACCACATTTAAAATATGTAAACAACACAAAAATATTTTATTCAACTATGCAAAACTAAATAAATTAAATTTTAAAATTTACCTTCAATAATTCCAATCTCGAATAAGTTCTGAAAAATTTCTTGTGACATATGGTGATTTGTCACAGACATTTGAATCTCCTCACCCCCCTCATATATCTATTTCACCCATTCTATTTGGGTGCCAATCACTTTCATCACTAAATTGAGAGAATGGATGGTGCACGGTGTCCAAAAGATGTGATCATATCTAGCCTCTACCAAAGCACCTATAGCCCTGCAAACTTTTGCATTGTTTGTAATTACTTGGACAATATTGTCATGACCCACATAGTCTATGGAATCAATGAGAATCTTGGCAATGAACTCTACATCTTTTACTTCCCCTTCATAGTCAACCGCCCTAAAAAATATTGACCCCTTGGGGCATACAACAATTCCATTGATTAATGGATGATTTTTGCAATCTTTCCATCCATCTGAAACAATAGAAACACCCTTTTGAACCCAAGAATTGTTATTAGTTTTAGTTGGGCCTCTACATTTTTTCCCTCACTATGTAATAAGGTGGTGCACACCTTTTCATATCCAGGGCCTTGGTAACCAGAAGGTGCATTATTTATTGCTTGCACCATCTCCCTCCAATAAGGTGATCTCTCTAAGTTGAATGGAACACCATTCCCAAAGAGGCAACGTCCAATTTTTGGATCAAAAATATCTCTTAACTCATTTTGAAATACCCTATCTAATGGAATCTCTTGCGGCTGGTGATTTGTGGTTGTTCTACATCTTCATCATCCCTAGAAGGCATATGCAAGAAGGGATGTGATCTAGTGGTTTGTTAAGTGGGTGGTGGTATTATTTTTTGTTTCCTAGTATAAGCACCTTGTTTCCCTTTTGAAACTAATTTGTCAACATCTTGATCTTTTAGAAAAGCCGCTATTTGTGCAGCTGACAACCCGTTCTTATTTGGGTCCTCATTCATGTTAATCCCTTGACCCCCAGGGCCAAAAAAATGAAATTTTACTTGGGAGTAGGAGCCTCTATATTGTGTGTGGAAAAAATTACATTTCCATATAAACCCCCCACCTCTAGGACATTGATAAATTCTTGTAGCGTCTCTCTATAAAGGAGACCCTTTATCAATTCTAAATTTTTGAGACCCCTCCCCACCCACTAAGCCTTGACTACTCATTGTATGATTGTTGCAATCTATAACAAAAATGAGAAAAAAACATAATTCAAAACTTATACAAAAACTTGAAATAATCTATAAAAAAACTAAAGAATATGGTTGAAATGCATACCTTAACCACTCAAATCTATTTTTTGGAAGGTATTTGCCATTCTATAATCAATCTCCTTCGAATACAATCACCTCACTTCAAACTTGCAAGAATGAGAGAAAAATAGAGAGAAAATGTGAAATGAAATGTGTTTGGAGGCTCCATAATAAGGGTCATTTTAGGGTTAGAAGAAAATAATAAATTAAAAAAAAAAAAACATTTTTTAAGTGAGTTGGACCAAATTTTTATCATGCTTGGCCATGGGTCCCTGGGGATCCGCACGGATCTACGCAGGATCCTAGAGGGTCCATGCTAGATCCCAACGGGTCCGTGCTGGATTCGGGCAGGGTTTGGATCTAGACAGACCCACAAATCCAGATCTAGACCCTGCCCAGATCCAGTGTAGACCGATCTACGAATATGGACCCAGACTCGAATCAAGGGTCCAGGGTCTGAATCCTGTAACTTAGTATCGAAAGTACTTGTTAAAAATAAAATAAAAACAAAACTAGTCATTGGCCTCAAAATCAGAAAACTCATATTCAAATAAGATCTATTTTTCTATTAGTAGCAGGGGATCTCAGTTTGATGAAAACATGTCTTAATTCAAGTTCATCCATTCTAATTCAACAGATAATATATAGACTTAGAATACCACCTCACATGCAACTTTAAGATTTGAATTTAAACCTCAACAATGAAAGCCTAATGATTTCACCAATTGGAACTCTACCCCTTTTGACTCTTTCTATATATAAAATACTAGACAGTGTAGAGCCATATCCAACCATACCGAATATAGCCCAAATATGGGCCTACATATAGACAAGACTAGATATAATATTTGTACCATATCTGAGATAATTGTATCCATATCCAATACATCTGGGCAGGAGAGGGTAAGCATTCAACACCTCTGCTTTATTTTTCTGAGTGGGCCCCGATAATTTTAACGTGACTAGAAGAATTTAATTCTTGGGAAATGTACATTTTTGTAGTGGTGCCTGGTAGATGAAACAAATTAAAGGCATTTTCCCTTTTGGATGGTTTTGGATTGGAAATGGTAGAATACATACCGAGATTAAATTATAACTCTTCTAGTTTAAAAATGTCCCAAATAAGCATTGTTATATATGAGGAGAAATAACTTCTAGAATACAACATTATGCAATTTGATGTGAAAATTATGATGGAGAACCTCTTGCAGGTGTAAGCATACACATCATTGAAGAACCTTGCAAAGAGTTGTCTAAGGAAAAATATATTTAAGCCCAAAGATTTCTCTTCAAGGCCAACATGAACAATCTTGCAGAAACTGGAAACATCATTAATAGGTGATGTTTGTATCCTAGCGAACAAAAGTCATAATTTTTGTAGATGACTGCAAAAACATATAATGTTACAAAGAGCCCCACAAAGAAGCCAAAGAGTCCAGGGTGTAGATTGCTCAAAATCCATGACTAGATTTTCACTCCTTAATCCTAGAAAAATATTCTTTGCATCTTCCTTTTCCTGGAGACCACACAAATTAAAAATCGGTCACTCTTAAAAGTCAAAATAAAATCCAAAACCATGTCAGTGTATAACTAAAATCCTTACCTAATAATGAATGTGCTACATGCATTAAATTGAGGAAAATTCCCAACATTTATCAGATAAAATAGCATCGAAACCAATAAAACAGAAATAGAGCAATGCACAAAGTACTAACAATTGTATATGAAAAGTAACAACATTAATAAAGAATGTTGAAGATAAAATGGGACTAAAAGAAAAACTCTACCAGAATATGCTCATGGAATCACAAAATGATGCAAAACCATTATATATATCCATATAAATAAGTTGATTCCACTCATGGAAATGATGGTTTGGGACAATATGTCATTTAAGAGACACCCTACCAAAGGATGAAAAATTACATAATATACACAATATATTTGCAAAATCCGCAGTCGTCAACGTGCGACATTTTCCAAATGGTGAATAATCACCACTAAAATTATTGCTGGAAGTCATTTTTAAATATACTTTCTTTTGTATGCTGATCATAATGTATACTTTCAATAAATGCATCGTCTTCTTGAGAATTATTTGCCCCTTCAGCTTTATCAACAACATAGAATTTCCCCTTATCTTCATTGGTAGATAGGAGTAGATCTTCCTCTTGTTCATCCAACATCTCATAAGGTTTATTTGTTATCTGCATCATTCTATTATTTTGTTAATGTTCATCCCTTCTATTACTAATATTTGTCTCTATTTCAACACAAGTGTCATCATGATTCTCAAGTACAGATGCTTCTTGATCTTCTACATGACTAGTGCATTCATCTTTCTTACTATGTAATTTTGACAAATGGAACCATTCTAGATTGTCAGAGTCAACTTGTTCTGAAACATCTCGATCTAGGTCTTCTTCATCCATTATGTTGAACAAAAGTTTCAAATTAGAGTCACCTGAGATTTCCAATTCATGAATTTTATTTAAGAATTTCTTGCATGGACGCATGATGTTTGAAGGTATTTCCTGATAAATAATAACCATCCTTCAGAAAAAATGTGCTATAGATTCACCCTCATATCTTTCCAAATTAAAAAATGCATCCAATGGAGACATGTAAGGTTATTCTTCCATAATGTAATTTTGATTTTCATCCCATTCATAACACACGTTATCTTCTGCATCATGAAACATATGGAGAAACCATTGCTCAAAATCTTTCCATGATGAGATGCGCTATGTAGGTAATGAATCATATTCTTCTCTTGCATTATCCTTCAATGTCCTAACAAATAATTTCATCACTATATATTCTGCACAAATTTGATTTTCCTCTATGAATGCATAAAATGCATCCAAATGCTCAAGTGTTGATTCATCATATTCTTCATGAAAATTTGGTACAAGTTGTGAAAATTTAGGGAATAAATTATTAGGAATACATTGAAATCTTCTGAGATCCAACTATTTGATGCCATCTAGAATAAATGGTTTTCTCTAAAATGACTATTTTTTTTGATACATTCTGAAATAAAATTGCTATCTCTTTCAAAAAGGAAAATTTTCATCTCCTTCTGGATCTTCTCCCTCACTAGAGTCACTCACTGAAATGTTTCTTGAATAATAGAGTCGCCACCTCTTTTTGAGGAAAATATTGTTGTATTATTTCTGAGTTCTTATCTCTAGTAGAGTCTATTATGTCACCAAAGATTATGAAAAAATTATTAACAACTCCCTAGCAGAGTCGCCAATCTATTGGTTCCCAAATCAACATATTGGAAATCCTAAGAGCTTTCCTGCTCAATTATGGGATCTTCCAACTGACTTGGCCAATAAATAAGAGTGATCAATTATGATCCTCCTCCCCTGCACTTTAGGCTATGAATAGCCAAGGTGGGTGGGCCTATACCTTAACCTAATCTTCAGGTTCAAGGATTTTTATAACAGATAGCAATGAATATGAAACTTTGAGTGATCTCTCAAGATGACAAGTGAATTCTTGAGATAGATCAAATTGTGACTATCACAACTACTAAATAGTTGAATGGTGTAGGAATGCTTTAATAAAATTTCTTTTGCAATAATTCTTTTTTGTGTAAATGAACTGTAAAATACATAATAATTTAAATGTGTTGTTACAGTTAGTCTTATTGATTTTAACTTTTCTCAGAAAAGCCAATAAGACAGAGTGAAGCCTTGAAAACCAATCTTCAAACTGAAACTAATTCAAAATATTATGTCATAAGATAGCACATTGAAGCATCTAAATGATATAGATTATCATAGAGAACTGATCAAGTTACATGAAGACAAATACTATCAGGAATGAAAGGACAAATGAAATTATATTGAAATAAGCATGATCAAATCCAACTAAATATAAACTATATAATTGTTCTTCTCAAGTCGTGCATCTTCAAGATACAAGACCAACTGTTAGGATGAATTCAAAATAACTGAGAGGGGGGAGGGGGGCAATCAGTTATCCTCAAGTCTAGATGTGCCCATATAAAACTTTAAACCAAATTCATTAACTCAGATCTGCTCGGCAAAAATAAACAAAAAAAGTGTGCCGTTTACTGTACTAATGAAATAAGCTTGCAGAAACTTAATAGTAAGAAACAACAATAACATTCACACATTTTAACATCATGATTTAACGTGGAAACCCAATATGGGAAAAACCACCAGTAACATGCTACCGAAATTTCACTCTTTTGAAGTGATGCCTTGTAAGTAGCCAACCCTGTTAAAGGTTACAAAACACACTGTCAAATGTGACTTGGTTAAAGGATTTAATCACCTTGTTAGGAGTGACCTTGTTAGAGGACTTAGAACATTCCAATTTGAATGTCACCTTGTTCAAAGGATTTATACAATAACTATTAGGTTAACCTAGTTAAAGGATTTGAATTGATACAATGGTTAGAAAGTAATCAACAGGTGTGATCTGATACATACAACTTACTTTGCAAATCTAGATCTAGTTTTAGCTCTAATGCTAATTCACTGAGTGGCCTCCATTTTCATCTCAAACTTCAGATCTGCTTAGAAATCCATCAAGAAATCTCTCTCTGCTTCTCTGCTCAGCCTTCTTTGCTAGGTCTTTCCAATCAATCAATTAACCATGCAATTCTCTTGCATACAACTTCTCCTTTCACTTGGATACTATGAAAATAACCTCATTAGGTTATATTATACCTCTTCATCTAGGTTAGATAAATCTTTTGCTGCTTAATCAAGATCATAGATCTTAGGTTAGGTCAGATGCAATGGATCTCTCCATCATTACATTTAATTTACTTCTCCAATACAGTCATTAATTAAACATAGAATCCATGCACTAATAACAGTTTCCCGTGCATTAAATGAATGTGGACCAATCTTAATTAACGATGCATATCCCAATAGAATCAACTATGTCAGCCATAGATCTCAAATCACATCAATAAACAAAATACTGATGCTCAGCTTTCTTTGTCTCCCTCAGCATTTCACTGGCACTCGGCATCATCTTTGATTTTCTTGACATCACCTTTCACTTTGCTCGACATCGACTTTGCTTTGCTCGACATTGACCTTCCAGTGAAGTGTCAGTGATAGATAAAAAATGTATCACTTTGCCAAAGTGCTAGATGATCAAGTACCCTGGTGTATACTCAACCATTCCTTGGTCTTCTTGTTATCCCATTCTTTTCAAATCTTCATCAATCAATGGATAAGGTACTCAAACATACAAAAATAGTCTCACCAGTTAAGGTTTGACATCAATGCCAAAATAATAATTGTCTACATTGTAGAAATCTTTCCAACAATCTCCCTCTTTGGCATTGATGGCAACACTAAACTAAAAAATAATAATTTCCAACCAAAGTCACCATAAAATCCAAAAAGTGCCTGTGTTCCTGATATGAACAAATCTTCATTAATGTATTTAGCTTCATTCTGACTCCCTCTGTGTCTATAATCACACTGAAATGTTTTTTGTTACTTGTTCATCTCCCTCTTTCAGTAATATCTCCCTTGTGTCTGTTGGTATCTATTGTTTTAGCAATAATCTCCCTCTTTGACAACAATGCCAAAGATGTTGACATCTACATCATGCAGATTCTTCTATTCTAATATTTGTATCATGATGTTCCTGTCATCTTTGTGTATGACTGATCTACTTTTCTGTTCTTGTTTTCCACTTCACAGTTTTTAGGCAGCATCCTAAAAGTGTGATTTACTGTGCATCAATGTGTCAAGTGTTCTGATTAAAAAATTTGATGCAATAGTACCATTTAGCACTAGTCAGCCTTTGCTAGGGGAATTAACCCCAATTTACCTCTTATATACTCATGAGCATCCTTGGGTAATGCTTTTGTAAATATGTCTGCCAACTGTTCCTTTGTGTTCACATATTCCAGTCTCACTTCCTTCTTCTGAACTAGCTCCCTTAAGTAATGATACTTGATATCTATATGTTTTGTCTTAGAGTGCATTACAAGATTTTTAGAAATATTAATGGCACTCGTGTTATCAAAATATATGAAAACTAGTTCCGTGATCTCCTCCTTCATACCTTTTAGTAGTATCTTCATCCACACAATGTTTGAACAATTAACTGTTGTTGCCACATACTCAACTTTAGCTGTAGATTGTGAGGTGCAATTCTGTTTCTTGCTTGTCCAGGAAACTAATCTTTTCCCCAAAAGAAATGCTCCCCTAATGGTGCTTTTTCTATCATCAACATTACTATCCTAGTCAGAATCATTATAGACTCTGAGTTCAAACTTGTCATTCCTTTTGTAATATACGCCATAGTCTTTTGTACCTTTCAAATATCTCAGAATTCTTTTCACTATCATTATATGTGTCTCTTTTGGATTAGCAAAAAATCTAGCAACAATTCCAACTGCTAATGCAATATCGAGTCTACTGTGCACAACATATTGCAGCTTACCAATCATTGATCTGTAGAGTGTTTGATTTACCTCTTTTGTATCATCATTCTTTGTCAACTTCTATCCAGTAGCCATGGGTGTACTCATTGGTTTTGAATCTTCCACACCAAAAGTTTTTAGTATCTCCTTGATATATTTTGATTGAGTAATATAGATACCATTCTTCATTTGATGTATTTGTATTCCAACAAAGAATTTTATCTCACCAAACATAGACATTTCAAATTCAATTTGCAATTCTTTTGAAAATGCTTTACATATCATATCTTGTCCACTGAATATGATATCATCAAAAAAAATTTCAGCCAATAAAATTCCCTTACCTTGCTCTATTTTCAAATACAGATTGCTATTATCATTTGTTATTGCAAATCCAATCTTCATCAGATAATTGTGCAACCTTTCATACCATGCTCTAGGTGCTTGTTTTAGTCCATACAATGCCTTGTGCAGTCTGCAAACCATGTTCCTCTTACTTGGGTCAACAAATCCATTAACTTGTTCAATATATACTTCCTCTTCTAATATCCCATTTAGAAATGCTGACTTCACATCCATTTGATAGAATTTAAATCCTTTGTAGGCTGCATATGCAAGTAGAGTTCTCACACCCTCCATTCTTGCAACTGGGGTGAATGTTTCTCCATAGTCAATTCCTTCCTCTTGTGCATAACCTTTGCATACCAGTCTTTCTTTATTCATTGTTACCTCTCCATGTTCATTTAGCTTGTTTCTGAATACCCACTTTGTACCAATTACATTTTTGTTGTCAGGTCTCGGTACTAGTGTCCATGTCTTATTCTTTTCAATCTGGTCTATCTCTTCATTCATGGCTTGAATCCAATCTTAATTGTCCAAAGTATCTTTTACTGTCTTAGGCTCAAAATCACATAGAAAACATGTGTCTTCTCTTAATTTGCCTCTTGTCATAACTGCAAAATCCTTTGCTCCTATGATTTGATCAGGTTTATGGTGCCTTCTTACATATTTTTCCAAAGTAAGCTCTTTCTTAGCTTCAATTTGATCATTCAAGTTCAGTTTAGGGTGAAACTTTGACTCAACATCTCCATCAGATATCTCGGCAATCACCTCCTGTTGTCCGACAATTTCATTCTGTGTCTCGGCAGGTGCAGACTGTTGCTCGACAACTTCATTTTCCATTTCATTAGAATCCTCCTCTTTAGGATATGTGAGTGATCTGTAAATTTCAGGCTCAATCAAGATTTTAGCTTCATTTCTTTCTGCATATTCATCAATTCTAACATTTGCACTTTCCACAATTTTGTTAGTGTTAGAATTCAAACATTTGTATGCCTTACTTTTAGTTGAATATCCAAGAAATATGCCTTCTTCTCCTTTATCATCAAGTTTATCATTTCTGTTATCCTTTAGTATAAAACATCTACTCCCAAAGAATTTAAAATAACTTATAGTAGGTGCATGTCCATACCATAGCTCATAAGGTGTAGTATTTGTACCTTTCTTGACTTGTACTCTGTTCAAGGTATAAACAGTTGTACTCACAATTTCTCTCCAATATTTCTGTGCAACATTTTTATCCATCATTAATGTTCTAGCACAATCCATGATAAATCAATTTCTTCTTTCAGCTATACCATTCTGTGGTGGTGTCCTAGGTGCTGGCATTTGTCTTTTTATCCCTCGGTCATTGTAGAACCTGTTAAACTCATTAGGAATGAACTCATCTCCTCTGTCAGATCTCAGACATTTCAGAATCTTACCTGTTTCCTTTTCACATTTTTCCAAGTACCACTTAAATAACTGAAATGCATCAGATTTTTTTTTGAGAAACATAACAGTCATCATCCTAGAGTAATCATCTACAAATAGAATAAAATATTTATCTCCACAGTAAATTTTCTCACCAATAAGTCCACAAAGGTCAGTATGAACCAATTCTAAAATATTCTCAGAAGTATGAGTTTTTCTTGTAAAACTAGATTTAGTCATTTTTCCCAACTGACATTGCTTACACATTGCATCTCAGGTTTCTTTAACTTAGGCATCCCTCTAACCTTTTTCAATTTACTTATTCTTGCAAAGTTATCAAAGTTAATATGACATAGCCTCTTATGCCATAACCAAACATCATTAAATTGTGCAAACAAGCATGTCTCTTCAGCTAAATCTAGATAGAACAAGTTACCTTTTGTTTTCTCACCACCTCTAACTAATTCTCCATTGGCATCATAGATCTTTGCTTTCCTGTGATGGAATTCAATTCTGTAACCAGAAGTGTTCAGCTATGAAACACTCAACAAGTTATACTTAAGATCATCAACCCAGTATACATCATCACATCTAATCTTGTTAGTCAATTGAATTGATCCTTTCCCTTTGACTCTACAAGG
>MU227202.1:1893477-1924577 GCA_018584345.1 Thuja plicata
CTTTGTACTTGCTGTCTCTTTTTTCATCTTTTTCATTCTTGTCAGGACATCTAGCAGCAATATGACCAACTTTGTTACAAGAAAAACAAATAATAGGAAGTTTACCTTTGAATTTTCCTTTTCCTCTCGCTAGTCTCCTTACCATAAGTGCCTCAAGCTCTTCTAGATCATCATCTAAGCTGTCACTATCACTGTCCACACATTTACTTCCTTTCCTTGATTTGCTGATGACCATCTGTGACTTGAATGCAAATTCAATAGCTTTTGGAGTATAGTTGTCAAAATTTGACATCTCAAATGCAGTAAGTCTACCTACTAGACTTTCCGGAGTTAAATTGTTATTAGGAGTACATCTCAGTTCTTGAATTGTAGATAATCTAATAGCATAAATAGGAAGAAGTTTTCTCAGTACCTTTCTCATGATAGTGTCTTCATCAATGATTCCCTTAGCTCCTCTAATAGCATTTACAACCTCCTTTATCCTATCATAATATTGCACTATATTTTCTCCTTCTTGCATTTTTAAATCATCAAACTTACCTCTCA
Source organism: Thuja plicata (assembly GCA_018584345.1). Classification (NCBI taxonomy): domain Eukaryota; kingdom Viridiplantae; phylum Streptophyta; class Pinopsida; order Cupressales; family Cupressaceae; genus Thuja; species Thuja plicata. The sequence goes on from MU227202.1 coordinate 1,894,024, forward strand.
AGCTTTCAGATTTGGCTCTTAGTACATTCGTATCACCTCTATAAATGGTTACAAGGGAATCCCACATCTTCTTTGTGCTTGTACAATCCTTGATGTCCTAAAATTCATGATAGTCCAGAGATGATGCAAGTTCCAAGATTTCTTGATTATGTTCATGCTTTTCTCTTAATTGTGCAGCATTCAGAACTCCAGTAGGGGCTACATTCTCTATTTCAATATGTCATTTAGAAGAATCACCAATACCAGCCAAGTGAAGTTTCATCAAAATTTTCCATGCAAGAAAGTTTTCCTTGTTGATCTTCGGTCCATCCCTTTTATACATCTTGATCTTTATCTCCAAGTACCTTCAAACTTTTTCAAGAGAACTCAGCTCTGATACCAATTGTTAGGATGAATTTAGAATAACTAAGAGGGGGGGGAATCAGTTATCCTTAGGTCTAGATGTGCCCATATAAAACTTTAAACCAACTTCATTAACTCAGATCTGCTCGGCAACAATAAACAACAAAAGTGTACAATTTACTCTACTAATGAAATAATCTTGCAGAAACTTAACAGTAAGACACAACAATAATATTCACACATTTTGACATCATAATTTAATGTGGAAACCCAATATGGGAAAAACCACCAGTAACATGCTACCAAAATTTCACTCTTCTGAAGTGATGCCCTATAAGGAGCCAACCCTATTAAAGGTTACAAAACACACTGTCAAATGTGACTTGGTTAATGGATTTAATCACCCTGTCAGGAGTGGCCTTGTTAGAGGACTTAAAACATTCCAATATAAATGTCACCTTGTTCAAAGTATGTATACAATGACTTTCAGGTCAACCTGGTTAAAGGATTTGAACTGATACAATGGTTAGAAAGTAATTAGCAGGTGTGATCTGATACATACAACTTACTTTGAAAATCCAGATCTAGTTTCAGCTCTAATGCTAATTCACTGAGTGGCCTCCATTTTCATCTCAAACTTTAGATCTACTTGGAAATCTGTCAAGCAATCTCTCTCTGCTTCTCTGCTCAGCCTTCTTTGCTAGGTCTTTCCAATCAGTCAATTAACCATGCAATTCTCTTGCACACAAATTCTCCTTGCACTTGGATACTATGACAATAACCTCAGTAGGTTATATTATACCTCTTCATCTAGGTTAGATAAATCTTTTGCCACTTAATCAAGATCGTAGATCTTAGGTTAGGTCAGATCCAATGGATATTTCCATCATTACATTTAATTTACTTATCCAATACAATCATTACTTAAACATTGAATCCATGTGCTAATAATGGTTTTCCGTGCATTAAATGAATGTGGACCAATCTTAATTAACAATGCATATCCCAATAGAATCAACTATGTCGGCCATAGATCTCAAATCTTATCAATAAAAAAAATACTGATGCTTGGCTTTCTTTGTCTCCCTCAGCATTTCACTGGTGCTCGACATCATCTTTTCTTTGCTCGGCATCACCTTTCGCTTTGCTCGGCATCAACTTTGCTTTGCTCGGCATTGACCTTCCAGTGAAGTGTCAGTGATAGATAAACAATGTACGACTTTGCCAAAGTGCCAGATGATCAAGTACCCTGGTGTATACTCAACCATTGCTTGGTCTTCTTGTTATCCCATTCTTTTCAAATCTTCATCAATCAATGGATAAGGTACTCAAACATACAACAATAGTCTCACCAGTTAAGGTTTGACATCAATGACAAAATAACAATTAACTACATTGTAGCAATCTTTCCAACACCAACATGTATTTTACAAAAACTGTAATTGTGATTATTATTATTATCTTCCATCCTTTTTACATTTTACACCACATATATATGTGGTTGAATGGTTTTCACACCCCTTTAAGGTGAAAAGACACCACCTTATATTAAAATTAAAAAGCTTATTTTGAAAAAAACTAATTGACAAATTAATTAATAACTACCTATCTTTCAGATTTGGGTTTGGTCGAAAATCGAAAACATCTTTTGAAAAGATAATATTTTTATTGGAGCTTGGAAGTTGGATTTTCTGAACTTGGTCATTTTTATATTTTTATGATTTCAACATCTGTATTCTTTGTTTACTTCACCTTTATAAAAGGTCAAAATTAGAGCATCTCTGAAACCTTTGCTCACATAATTTAATTGTTCCTGTCACAAAGCTCCCTTCCTTAATCATTCAGCTTAAATTAAAAAATATATAACTTTGTATTCCATGTCATGTTCTCCATCATCTCATCAATTCTTGGGCATGGAGTTTAGGAAGCCATTTATTAGGGTTTTGTCACTATATAAAACTCCAAATTTTGCCAAAACGTTAGAGCTCTAACAGAGCCCTTGAAGCAATTAGCCCCAGTTTATGAAGTACAATTGATAACCATTCATGATAAGATCAAGACACCTATTACAAAGAAAGAGATATTTAAAGGAAGGATTGAAAAACTTAGGAGCCTCATTGTTCCTAAACTTGATGTTATGAATCACAACTTGAAGGAAGCAAAAATCACATACAACATGCTTGAGACTACAGATTTGATATCTACCTAGGAAGAAAATTATTATTTATGTGGAGAGATTATGATCATAGAGAGATTGAATAAAAGTTGGGATAATGATTATGCAACTTTGAGGAGCAATTTATTTGAAATTTTCTAATTGATGTAAGTATACTTGAACTCTTTATAGAGATCTAGGATTTTGGTAGACAATTTTGGAGTAGTTCCCAACCTTGTCCATTGATGTCAAAGCGGGAGAGATAAAGATAAAAAAAATGACATATCTAGCTTAGGGGGATATAAAATTTGTTTGAAGAGATAAGGAGACAATGATTAATCTTTTTGGAATTCAACATTTTTGACACTTAGTCATTTTTTTCACTTAGTGTTGTCATCAATGACAAAGGGGGAGATTGTTGGAAAGAGACACTAATGGAGAGATAATATGTTATCAATTGATGGAAAATGCACATATTGAAGATGATTGGATAATAAAATTTTGTGATACCAAAGGTTAGATATTAAAATTGTCTAATTATAGACTTATTGGTACAGTGATACATTTTTGGTATTCAGATCGGTATGGACACATATGAAATAATTTTGATGTGTGATTGCAAGAGATGATTCCAAAGACATATATATACCTATCACAAAGTTTTATCTTAAGGTTTGATGGAGTTATTGTTAGAATAACTGAGAGGGGGGGGGGTGAATCAGTGGCCTCAAAAATATTCCAATAAATCAACCCAAAAAATTAGTACCACAATATTAAGCCTCTAGTTATCTTCAGTCCTACAAGATGTATGTCTTCAAATATACTTATCAAATAAATACCGCTCGGAGTTCACTATTAAACCTTATTCTTAATATTTACCGAATAACAACCTTTCATTTATCAAAAAATAGTAAATTTCTTAGTGTATACCGATCAATCCAGATTAGTTATATGTAAAGCAAAACACTAAAGTAATGAATCATAAACACATTGACACAAATTTTTAACGTGGAAACCCTGTTAACATAAAAACCACTTGGGATGTATCTCAATATAGAAAGGATTGTTAAATCATGCTTGGTTAAGAGAATTTTTGAATCAATGGTTAAATTGAAATAGTAAATGATCTGTTCACACATACAACTTAGACTTGCAGATTTTCAGATCTATTGTAAGCTCATTTTACCTTTCTGATCAATATGTATTTTCAATACCTTTGCTCCACTTCTTTATGCTCGGTGGTGCTATGCTTCTCTGTTGCTCGGTGTTCGCAGAAATCTTTAGCTCTTTCCTCAACTTGATTGATCAGGACTGTATGAAGTTGTTCTTCATCAGTTTCTCTTCAACATCCTCTTTCTCATTCACTCCTCTTAATTCATAATGAATTAAGTTTTCTCTTATATAGACATGATATCATCATTTTTCACTTCTTGATTTTCTTTTTCTTGGCGTGATTCACAATCTTAGCCAATCTTGATTTAAAAGCATAACTCCTATTTTATCTCATAGAAATCTTCTTGCCAATTGGTTAAAACAACTTTAAACCCTTTACTTATCTCTTGATTTAACTTTTTGATTAAAACCATGTCAAAAACTAGTTAAGTCTATCTTTAGCTCTGCCAGCTAAGTATTTTGTCATTTCTGAACTCCAGTTTACTTTGGTGTTTTAGCTCTTTGATAGCTTCAGTCAACACTTCAGTTCTACTCGGGCTTCTCAGTCGGTGTTGTCTGTCCGTCGGGGTTGTTTTTCCTTCAGGCTTGTTTGTCCATCAGTTAACACTATAATTCTAGCTGTCTGTAATGCTTGTGATCCTTCTCGTTGGTAATGATTGTCGGTTTCTTTGCTTGGGCATCACTGTGAATTTGCTCTCGGTTTTCTCTGTCCTTCAATTTCCACTAGCCGTCGGTGTTTTGAAGTCACTTAGTGAATGCTTATCTTTTATGCATTACTGAAAGCATAATCTTTATCTCTCTGAATCTCTAAAGTCTTTGACACTTTGAATATAACCGATTAGATTATATTAAGTTGACATCAATGATAATACAATCCATTAACTGATTTAATGTCTTGCATTATCTTTCTCCATTTCGGTGATCAACTTAACATCTTCAAACATTCAATCAGTTACATGTCATCAATCTCTCCCTTTGGCATTGGTGGCAACACACTACATTATCACACTATATTATTACTAATACAATATGAAATATAATAGTTGAATTTCATCAATCTCTCCTATTGTAACTATTACAAATGTCTAGCTCTTTGTAAGCTCATATAGCTTAGATTTGTTTTTTACAGAGTGAGTTCTTCACTCTTCAATCCCTTCACTAGATAGATGTATCAGCTTCTATCTCTATTTCTGTTATGTTCTTTGCCTTTTCTGTTCCTCTTCTTGAACATCTCTTTTTCCTTTGACAAAAATCTCTCCCTTTGTATGTATTCTCTCCCTTAGATGGATATTTCATATGTAATCAACCTCTCCCTTTGATTAACTCTTTCTTTGAATTCTTAGGAACTTCTCTCTGTGGATAATGATATAATCTCTTCTTTGATAATGAGATAATCTCTCTCCATTTTTGATAATGAGAATAATCTCTCCCTTTGAAAAAAATGCCAAACAATTCTTCCATATCATCTTCCATCCCTTTTATAATATACTCCTTGAATTTCCCTATCCATCAGCAATACATTGACTTTGGTGTTCGGTGTAGATTTATACCTTGCTGTGTACAGATTTATCTGTTGTTGTCCATCTTAGTGTTTGCATCAACATGAATGATCTTCTGATTTGTGTATAAGCTGATGCAATCTCCTAGTCATCTTACTGACCATTAGACAAGGGTTGTACCCTAGTCTCTGTCTTAGGTACTCAAATGTATCTTTCGATAATGGCTTTGTAAATATGTCAGCTAATTGTTCCTTTGATTGAACATATTCCAGTATCACCTCTTTTGCTTGCACTTGTTCTGTTAAATAGTGATACTTGATTGCAATATGCTTAGTCTTAGTATGTATGACTGGATTCTTAGAAATGTTAATTGCACTGGTATTATCACAATAGATAATCACTGGTTCAAGAATCTTCATATTCATACCTTCCAACAACTATTTGATCCAGGCAATATTGGAGCAATTTGCAGTAGCAACCACATATTCTGCTTCTGCAGTAGACTGAGAGATGCATCCTTGCTTCTTGTTGATCCATGTGACAAGTCTGTCACCCATGAAGAATGCTCCTCCAGTTGTGCTCTTTCGGTCATCAATGTTTCCATTCCAATCAACATCTGTATAGACTTGTAGCTAAAATTTTTCTTCTCTTTTATACCATAATCCATATTCCTCGGTGTTCTTTAGATATCTTAGAATTTTCTTGACAACAATCATATGTGATTCTTTGGGATTAGCAGAGAATCTTGAAACTATTCCAACTACATGTGTTATATCTAGTCTAGTATGAACAACATACATTACTTTGCCAATCATTGATCCATACAAGGTCTGATTTACCTCATTTGACTTATCTTCCTTTGTCAGCTTACATCGGGTAGCCATAGGTGTTCCAACTGGTTTGGAATCTTCCATCTTGAATATCTTCAACACTTCCTTGATTTATTTGGACTGAGTGATATATATGCCTGCATCTTGTTGAAGAATCTGTAGACCAAGAAAGAATTTGATCTCCCCAAACACAGAAATTTCAAATTCTTTGCTCATTTTATTAGCAAAGGATTTTCATAACATTTTATTTCCCCCAAAATGATATCATCAACAAATTTTTCAGCAATCAGAATATTATCATCGGTTTCTTCTTTTAATTACTTATTGATATTTTCACTTGTTCTTACAAATTCAATGCTTATGAGATAGGAATGAAGTCTTTCATACCAGGCTCTCAGTGCTTGCTTCAATCCATACAAGGCCTTATGTAGTCTACATACCATGTTGCTTTTGTCTAGATCAACAAACCCTTATGTTTGTTCAATGTATACCTCTTCTTTCAGTATTCCATTTAGGAATGCAGATTTGACATCCATATGGTATACCTTGAATCCTTTAAATGTAGCATAAGAAAGTAAGATTCTAACCCCTTCTAGTCTAGCAACGAGTGAAAAGGTTTCACCATAATAAATAACTTCTTCTTGTGCATACCCCTTGCATACTAATCTTGCTTTATTTCTTGTGACTTCTCCATTCTCATTTAGCTTGTTTCTAAATATCCATTTGGTACCAATGACATTCTTGTCATCTGGTCTCGGTACTAGTATCCATTAACTGTTCTTCTTTATCTGTTCTATTTATTCATTCATAACACTGACCCATTCTTCATTTTCAAGTGTAGTATTAATAGATTTAGGCTCAAAATCACAAAGTAAACATCTAGTGTTTAGTGACTTACTTCTTGTTCTCATTCCAGCGTTCTTGTCTCCTATGATTTGATTATGTGGATGATGTTTTCTGAAATACTTGGCAAGTTACGGTTCAACTCTTCATCCATCATTCTGATTATCTTCTTGACCTTCGTTCTGATCTCCATCGCTTGGTACATCATCTTGAGTATTATCTTGATTTTTTGGAAATTGTAGCCTAATGCTCAGTTGCAATGTTCTGTTGCTTGGGACTGATACACTGTTGCTCGAGTAGAGTATCAGGTTCTTCGGTGTAAACAAACCTGTTGTAGTCTTCTGGTTCTTTTCTTCTTTCCTTATCATTCTTTTCTACAAATTCATCTATTCTTACATTTGCACTTTCAATGATCTTGTTAGATGACTTGTTAAGATATTTATAAGCCTTTCTTTTGGTGGAATACCCTAGAAAGATACCTTCACCACTTTTGGAGTTAAGCTTTCCATTTATATCATCTTTCCAAATTATAACATTGACTACCAAAGATTCTGAAGTAACTTACATTGGGTGTGTAACTATACCAAAGCTCGTAGGGTGTCTTCTTTTTGTCCTTCTTCAATTGTACTCTGTTCAATGTGTAGACAACAATACCGACAACTTCCCTCCAGAAAGTTTGAGTGATTATTTTCTCAATCATCATTGTTATTGGATAGTCAACAATTGATCTGTTTCTCCTTTCAACAATTCCATTTTGCTGTGGTGTTCTCTGTGCAGAAACATATCTTTTAATTCCATGCTCATTTCAGAAATTAGTGAATTCATCTGAAATAAATTCCCCTCCTCTATTTGACCTTAAGCATTTCAATTTCTTATCACTTTGTTTTTCTACCATAGCCTTATACCATTTAAACATCTTGAATGATTTTGATTTATCTTTTAAGAACATAACTATCATCATTCTAGAATAATAATCAACAAAGAGAATGAAATACCTATCTCCATAGTAACTCTTTTTCCTCATAGGTCCACATAAATTAGTATGGACTAATTCTAGAATTGCATTAGATGTATGGGCTTTACTCTTGAAACTAGACTTTTTCATCTTACCTTTTTGACAATTCTTGCACGTGATATGCTCAGGCTTTGACATGCTCGGTGAGCCTTTGACTTTTCTTTTATTTCTTATCTTTATCATGTTGTCAAAATTCACATAACACAATATTTTGTGCCACAACAATATGTCTTTGTTTCTAGCCATTAAACAAGTGGTGTTAATATCATCAAGATAGAGAATGTTACCTTTTGTCTGCTCACTAGTTCCGATCAACCTTCCTGATTCATTGAATATATTTGCCTTTTTATTCTCAAATGCTACTCAGTGACCTATATTGTTCATCTGTGAAACACTTAATAGATTATAATTTAGTCCTTTTACCTAGTAAGCATTTTCACATTTGATCAGGTTATTCAACATTATGGTTCCTTTACCTTCAACTGGACAAGGTGTGTCATTATCCATTCTTACTGAACCACTATTATAGTACTCAAGTTTCAAAATTTTTCTTATCACCAGTCATGTGGTGAGTGAAGCCACTATCTATAATCCAGACATCATTCTTACTAACCTTAGATATGAGTGCAATTTCTACATACCTTTCTTCTTCTTCGTCTGAATCATCTTTCATGGCTACAAATACCATCTCAATGTCTTCTTCAAATTCGGTGTCAGTATCACCAGCTCTGTTCTCAGCTAGGTAACATGCTTTTTTCCCTTTGTCCGTGTAGTCTCAGGTATCTCTTCTTTTAGATTGTCGGTTGCTTCGGTAATCTCTGTTATCACCTCAGTCAAACTTCTTTTCATATGTTCTGTCATTACTTCTGTCATCTTTTCTTCTGTTAGGACATCTTGAAGCAAAGTGTCCAACCTCTTTACAATTAAAACATACAAGTGGTAATTTACCTTTGTATCTCCCTTTGTCTCTTTGCAATCTTCTTTCTATTAGTGCTTCAACCTCATCAAGTCCTTGATCCTCATTATCACTTTCACTATCATTCTTCATAGTGTGTCTGTGACTTGTTACTTATTTTCAAAAAACATTTGAATGCATATTCTATAGATGGCAAGACACTATTATCAAAGTTATTCATATCAAATGAAATCAGTCTACCAATTAGACTATCTACAGTAACTGTATTGCTTGCAACTGCTCTCATTTCTTATATAGCAGAAACTCTAATAACATATACAGGCAGTAAGGTTCTTAAGATTTTACTTACCACTGTCTCTTCTTCAAGTACACCTCCAACTCCTCGGATAATATTGACTACCTCTTTGATTCTGCAACTATACTGAGTGATATTTTCTTCTTCTTTCATCCTTAGGTCATCAAACCTCCCTCTTAGGCTTTCTGCCTTGGCTCTTAGTACATTAGCATCTCCTCCATGTCCCAACTTCAATTTATCCCACATTTTCTTTGCAAAGGTGCAGGTTTTGATATCTTCAAACTCAACATTAGAGAGTGAGGAAGCAAGCTCTATCATCATGAAATTATGCTCATTCTTTTCTCTTAATTGCTCAAGAATGTGAGGTCTTGTAGGCTACACATATTCAGTAATAAGGTGTTGAGTAACATCATTACCAATACCTTATAGGTGGAGTCTTATTCTTCTTTGTCATGATGCAAAGTTGTCTTTAGTCAACTTGGGCACATCTTTCTTGTTCATCTTGTGATATTTTGCTTGAGTTGTTAAACTCCCTTTCTAAGCACACAAGCTCTGATACCAATTGTTAGAATAACTGAGGGGGGGGGGGGGGGGGGGGGGGNGTGAATCAGTGACCTCAAAAATATTCTAATAAATCAACCCAAAAACTTAGTACCACAATATTAAGCCTCTAGTTATCTTCAGTCCTACAAGATGTATGCCTTCAAATATACTTATGAAATAACTATTGCTCAGATAAATGTTATTCTTAATATTTATCGAATAACAGTCTTTCATTTACAGAAAATAGTAAATTGCTTAGTGTATACCGATCAATCTAGATTAGTTACATGTGTAATGCAAAACACTAAAGTAATGACTCATAAACACATTGACACATAGATTTTTAATGTGGAAACCCTGTTAAGGGAAAAACCACTTGGGATGTATCTCAATATAGAAAGGATTATTAAGTCCTGCTCGATTAAGAGACTTTCTGAATCAATGGTTAAACTGAAACAGTAAATGATCTGTTCACATATACAACTTAGACTTGCAAATTTTTCAGATCTATTATAAAGCTCATTGTACATTTTTGATCAATATGTCTTTTCAATACCTTTGCTCCACTTCTTTCTGCTCGGTGATGATGTGCTTCTCTGTTGCTCAGTGTCCACAGAAGTCTTTAGCTCTTTCCTCAGCTTGATTGATTAGGACTGTATGAATTTTTTCTTCATCAGTTTCTCTTCAACATCCTCATCCTCATTCTCTCCCCTTAATTCATAATGAATTAAGTTGTCTCTTATATAGACATGATATCACCATTTTTCACTTCTTGATTTTCTTGTTCTTGGCGTGATCCACAATCTTAGCCAATCTTGCTTTAAAGCATAACTCATGTTTTATCTCATAGAAATCTTCTTGCCAACTGGATAAAACAACTTTAAATCCTTTACTTATCTCTGGCTTTAACTTGTAGATTAAAACAATGTCAACAACCAGTTAAGTCTATCTTTAGCTCTACCAGCTAAGTATTTTGTCATTTCTGAACTCCATTTAACTTTGGTGTTTTAACTCTTTGATAGCTTCGGTCAACACTTCAGTTCTCCTTGGGCTTCTCCATCAGTGTTGTCTGTTCGTCGGGGTTGTCTGTCCTTCGGGCTTGTCTGTCCGTCGGTTAACACTGTAATTTTGGCCGTCGGTAATGCTTGTGATTCTTCTTGTCGGTAATGCTCGTCAGTTTCTTTGCTCGGGCATCACTGTGAATTTACTCTTGGTTTTCTCTGTCCTTTAGTTTCCACTAGCTGTCGATGTTTTGCAGTCACTTAGTGAATGCTTGTCTTTTATGCATTACTGAAAGCATAATCTTTATCTCTCTGAATCTCTGAAGTCTCTGACACTTTGAATATAACCGATTAGATTATATTAAGTTGACATCAATGACAATACAATCCATTAACCGATTTAATGTCTTGCATTATCTTTCTGCATTTCGGTGATCAACTTAACATCTTCAAACATTCAATCAGTTACATGTCATCAGTTTTGAATTTATGAGTATCGGTTAATAGGTTGATGGCAAAGACATAAATTTGACTCTTAGATCGTGCAACGATCCTATTGGATCAATGGTATAATCGGTTTGATCGATGGAGAAGTTAGAGATGACAAGGTACATGATTTACACATTATGATTTGGGTTAGAATGGATATTTGATAAGGTATTTGGCCGACACACTACACGTTACTTGTTTTTTTCTTATGTCCGACAGTGTTAAGGAACAAGTTGATATATAAGATCATGTTTTTGAGATGGATCATATGACGGTGATAAAGAGTGTGATGCAAATGTTAAGGCATGTGATATACTACTAAAGGAACATCATTTAGAAGTTCACCTATTAGTTGATCAGTTGTACACTTCACTAGAACTGTATTGGCATACTTAATGTTGCTTGTCAATTCATGACTGGGACAATGAGTCCTATATCTTTTGTATTAGATTTATAAGGTAGTGAGCCTTGTTGGTGTTTTGTAATTGAGTAGTGAGCTCTAGGCTATAAGCCCGAATGTATGTGCATTCCCCTCTTATGTACTATTACCCTTAATCAAACATTATATTTCTACAGAAGTAAAACATATTGTGGGTTCCATCCCCACCGTGGTTTTTCCCCTAATAGGGTTTCCACGATAAACATTATGGTGTTATGATGTTATGGTTGCTGTATTATTTTTTGCTTTCACTTGTGTTGATTACATTGATTTGCAAGTTATGGTTGAATGTTAAATCTACTAAAAAACTGATTCAACCCCCCTCTCATTGTTCTTCAATCCTAACAAGTGCAACACTATTGCTTTCAGTTACTAAGGTTTAGGTAATTCTAGCATTTAACACACGAGGGCATGAAACAATAATAATATGTATTGAGATCTACTCCTGAAAATTAAACATCTTAGTAGTGAGAAGTAATCTATTTGGACTGATACACAAAGGAAGATGCACACAATCCCAAGAATGCTTGCTGTCAAAACAATCACCTATTATAAATATTTGAAATCTATGGTAATCACAATCTGAAGAGGGCTAAAATGCAAATGGCATAGCCAAAACAAAGATATGATGATAATAACATCATAAATGGAGTAAGATACGCTAATCAAAGGAAAGAAATACCATGCTAGGAACACATGAAGAAGATTTTTTTTTAAAATGATGCCCAACCGATGGAACTATAAAGAGTTGAATGTAATCGAGGATTAGAGAAATTGTTACATAAATCTAGACAAAGGAATGAATCTCCCAACCAAAAATGATGGAACAAAGGTCCATCTTGGTAGCTCTAATCTCACCCAAATGGGATTGACACCTTGAAATAAATACACAATGATCTATGAGGAAAGAGGGATAGGAACATAAAAATCAACCAAGACAACAATTAAAGAGTTCCATTATTGATTGCACGAGGGAAACGAACCAATAATTCAAAGAAAATGAATAAGCAAACGTTAAATGTGGATATGCTCAGATGAAACGCTCATACGATTTGAATTCCTTACCTCTAAAAGGGAATAGTGCAAGAGGCCAATCTAGACCGCAATCCTAGCTTTCCCAAACTTTTATGTGCCAAAGGTGATGAAAAAATAAAAATAAATAATACCAATGTACTTATGAATGCTCCATCTTACAGAATTTAAACTAGTCGAAGAAGAATTCAAAGATATCAACTTCAACAAAGGCGTCTCTAGTAGCCACTTTGGGTTTTCCATAACCATCTATGATTTGCAAAATTCAATGCATACATAGAATGAATTTTGCCAGTTTTCTCCAACCCTTCATGAAGAAATCCCCTAACCGGTGACCAAAAAACAAGATTTGCTGGAGAAAACAACTCCTCAGAATTCGACCACTATAACTAACCGTTGTGGATACTCTTTTCAGATTGAAACTAATTCTTTGTAACGACAGGAGTCTAAAAACAATTAACGGTTTATTAAAATAACCAGGTGACTGCGGATGATGCCCAGAGATGAGTTTATTAAGATTAAACAAACAATATTCCTTTAGTGTCAGTCTACACAAAAATGGCCACAATAGCACCTAAGAAAACATCCATCTTAGTACATTCACTGATAATTATTTTAAGGGTGAACTTAATTATGTTTCGTCCTGAAGAAGAGGATATATATTTAGATATTTTAACACTTCCTAGATTTGGCCATCTCAGGGCCCATTGGATTGTTGTGAGATCACCGGTAACTATCTCCACAAAGTAAATAGTTTAATTTCTCAACAAATATCATTAATAACTTTGCAGAGGAAACTTAAATCGATTATTAAACACCTCTATTCATTAATTCATGCTTAAAATAGAAGAGGCACTAAATGCTTATTAAAAATATCTATAATAATTTAATCAAATAAAATAATAATTAGAATTAAATCAACCATTAATACTATATATATATATATATATATATATATATATATTCAAAGATCAATACACCACCCCAATAAAATGTGTTTAAAGGTTGTCTTAAACATTAATAAATTTTATCGAGTTATCATTAATAGTAACAATTAATCATCTTCTAGCATTAACCAATACAAATATAATAAGGAGAGTCCATCTAAAAGTTAGAAGTCAAACATAATGGTCACAAAGAATCATATACTAGCAAAATTCATTAAGAACACACACACACAAAAATGACTCAGCGATCATAAATACGTGAAAGTAAATACAATTACCTAGGAGAGTATTACATCCCCCTCTTGAGCTCTACTTACTCTTTGAAGTCACAAGGCTCAAATAGAACCATATCACATACTAAACATACTCAAATAAAAATAAAAATAATATTTATGTAACTTATAAGGAAACATCATATAAAGAATAAAATATCAGCCACAAGAGGTCACAAGATAACTGAAACTCAAATAATCGCAAGATCAACACAAGCACAAATACTACCACCAAATTGACATAAAACTGATGATGAAAAGATGATATGACAACCAAAAGAATAAACAACATACTCACATTCCAAACATATGTAGGGGATCAAAAGGGATTTGTTGATGTCTTCCCGACATCCCAAATCAATAACAAAAGAAGAATGATGACTGGGATGAGTCTAAATGCTTTGGTCCTTATTCTATTTCCATATCAACAAATTCCATCAAGTATAGACATGCTTAATTGGGCCAATTTAGGGGAGACAATGACCCATACCTGCAAACCTCCATCACAAAGATGAAGCATATACGTATACATATATCATGGAAGCCAGTGGAGGGAAATGAGACATTGTGTGGACCTAACGCATGATTAACTATGACTTCATCCCTCTTCACACAAACACCCCGAATAGAATAAATATTACACAATTGCATACCTATAGTATTAATTAAAATGTTAGCAAGGTTAGTACACAATAAATATTAAACATGCATATAATCTTACACTTAAAGAAACTATGAGAAATACTCTCTCAAACCACCAAAATATTCATCACAACATGTCAAGATAATATAGCATTGATAATAATTACTTTTACAATCCATACATTACTTTAGAATACTCTTCTCAAAGTGGTCATTAAAACATGTATATATGTAATCACCTAAAATTGTTCTAGCAAACCCATAGCCCCTATTTCGATTAATTGGCCTTAAAAATCCTAAATCAAAGGCATTTATCAATAGATCCTAATTGACATAATCAATTATGGAGAATCCAAGAATAGACAGTCCAAACCTTGCCGCATTCAACAAACAATGCAATGAAAACCATAACATAAGAGATATAACACCAATATCAATTCATATTATCAATAACATGAAATTACACCAAACATGCCAGGTTGTAAGGCCTTCCCGATTACGGGCAAATACAAAGACAAAAAGACTTAGATCTATTATCAGATCTACCCAATCCCACAAGCTAACCTAGTTATCAGCTACTCAAGCTCTCCAGCTTCCAACTGGCTCCCATATTTTCTTACTACTCACCCATACCCTCCTTTTATACAACACAACCACAAGTCAACTTTATAATAAAATAATTCAATTAAACAACAGTCAGCATCAAGAACACAACACCCAATGTGTCATCCATCAGTCAGCTACAACAATTATTAAATTCACTTAGGAGAAATAACCAAATCAGATTTAGGTCCTCACACCTCTAACGATCGATCAAAACTTGAGGAACATGACCTCAAATTAAATGCACCATTTGGCTAGCCCAAACAATCAAAATAACCTTGTCAGTGATCAATAAAAATGAAATCCAAGCCACTCAGTGAGACACAACCTAGTTGAACACCACTGAACAGACACCACCGAGAAAAACACTACTGAGCAAAGTACCACTGAGCCCAAATACTAAGTCCATTAGTGAAGCAACACATCTTCCAACTGAGAACTACCACAAAAAGTCAAAACCAAACTCAAACATAGTTTTGGTGATACAGGATTTCCAACTACCCTAGGATGCTCCTGCATCAGACACCCCAAGTGTGAAGAAGATGTTCTCAATAGCTCAACGAACATCTTTTGGGATTCAAAACATATATTCCGAATGGGTTCTTGATATACATGTCTCCCGAGTCCTCAACTGATACACTCATGCCTTAGTCCTACTTCTGCTTCCTTTTACCACTAGTACTCTCTGATTTGCTTTAAGATCTTTGAACATTAATGTCTGTACTAACCCTAGTAGTCATCTCAGATCTCCTTCCAATACTCAAGTTCTTCATTCCATTGCCTTCATCCTTCAAAGGAGTCAAAGTAGATTTCTGTCCATCTTTCAAAATAGTGATAAAATTTATTTTACAGTCATGAATAGCCTCTCTATCATACTACCAAGGTCTTCCAAGTAAAACTTGACAAGAACTCATATTCACAATGTCACATAATACTTCATCCCTATAAGGACTGATGTGAAAACTTATCATGCCCTATTCCTTGACCTCTACTGCATCATCTTTTTGTACACAACTTATCCTATAAGCACAAGGATGTCTCAACCTCCTCAAACTAAGCTTTTGAACCATTTCCTCAGAAACAAAGTTATTAGTACTCCCTTCATCAACAACCACCTTACAACATTTACCACCATACTCACACACAATCCTAAATAAATTTTGCCTTCAACAAGGATAAACCTACTTCCTGGTTAGCAATGTTCTTCTAATCATAATATTCTCACCATCTGAGAAAATTCAGCCATGTTCGAAAAAATAACAAGATCCTTATGAGAAAAAAGAATTTGTTTACACTAAAAATCTCTATGTCCATGTTTTCCACACTTAAAATAAGTGCCTCTAAATTTACTTCTACCTTTTCCTTTCCTCAGCTCAATAGGTTTCGGTTCATCCTCAACTATCAGTTTATCCTTTATCGACTGCTCTTGCTTTTCTTTTCCTCAAGGATTACCATGATGTCTTCTCTTCAGCTCATCTTCCACCTTCAAAGAATACTGGTAGGCATCCTCAACTAAGTCAATCTTCAACATACCAATCTCATCCTGTATATTGAATCTTAGACCATTAATATACCTAGCCACCTTTTCCTTAGAAAGTTCTCTATGTACAGACCTAATAGTCAACTTGTAGAACTCCTCGGTATAGTCTTCCACAGTAATATCCTTTTGTTTTAGGTTTTGTAACTTCTTAAACAATTCAGGTTCATAGTCGTCAGGAATGAACTTATCTTTTAGTTTCGCCACCATCAACCTCAACCGATTGATCTCCACCTTCTTCTTCTCTATCTCTTTGAAATTCTTTCCACCATAAAGAAGCATGTCCCTTCAACTTAGTCTGTCGTAAGCTCACTCTAAGAGGATCTCTAATGTCTTCCATCTCAAAGTAATATTCTAACTCACCAAATTAATCAATCAGATCCTTGGGTCTCAATGTACATGATAAATTGGAAACCTCCATTCGGTAACCTACATTCAACCAAGCACTAGATCTCTACAACCAATTGGTTCTATCTTCACCAGATCTCCCCATTTGATTGGCTCTTCCATCTCCACTAGATCCAGTGGCCTCAAAGTATTCTGCAACTTATTCATAACCATCATCTATCTTGGGATCTCTCTGTAATCCAGCAACAACATTTCTGATACCTCCCATGACTTCATTCCTCAATTCAATCATTTCATTAAGAGTTTTATCTTGCAGCTCCTCTTTCATCTGATCAATCAATCTAGGGTTTAGTCTTCTAGGAGGCAATCTGTGCACCAGTGAAATACCAAGAACCACAACCCTCTACAAAAAATCCCAATCGACCACTTTGTGAAAAACTTCAAACTATCTGCAAGTCAGATCGCAACCTGCTACCTCGCATGAACAATCCGATCAGTTTCACAAGTTCTGGAACACAGATCTACAACACGGGTCTCAAAAGGAAACAAAATCTTCACCCAACTAGATAAAATTTTCTCTGATACCACTTGATGTAGTCAAGTATGGAGGACCCAAGAATGGATAGGCCAAACCTTACAGCTTTCAACAAACAATACAATGAAAACCAAAACATAAGAGATATAACAACAATATTAATTCATATTATCAATAACATGAAATTAGACCAAACATGTCAGGCTGTAAGGCCTTCCTAGTTATGGCCAAATAAAATTACAACAAGACTTGGATCTATTATTATATCTACCCAAGCCCACAAGCTAACCTAGTTATCAACTACTCAAGCTCTCCAACTTCCAACTGCCTCCCGTCTTTTCTTACTACTCACCCATAGCCTCCTTTTATACAACACAACCACAAGTTGAATTTACAATAAAATAATTTAATTAAATAACAATTGACTTCAAGAATACTACACCCAATGTGTTATCCATTAGTCAACTGCAACAATTATTAAATTCACCTAGGAGAAAGAACCAAATCAAATTTATGTCCTCACACCTCCAACGGTCAATCAAAACTCTAGGAATGAAACCTAAAATTAAATGCACCAATCGGCCAACCTAAACAATCAGAATAACCCCGTCGGTGATCAAGAACACCAAAATCCAAGCCACTCGGTGAGACACAAATGAGATAAACACCACCAAATAGACACCACCAAGCAGAACACTACCAAGAAAAGTACCACCGAGCCTAGTCACTGAGTCTGTCAGTGAAGCAACACATCTTTCAACCAAGAACTACCACCAAAAGTCAAAACCAAACTCAAACATATTTTTGGTGATACATGATTTCCAACTACCCTAGGATGCTCCTACATCACTAATTATGTTAGCATTTAATCAAAATTTCTTACATAATTAAATATAAATTGTTGAATTAAATTATCAATCAAAGCTCAAATCACTTAATTTCTTGAACTATTGAGTTTAATTAAAAGTCCTAAAGACTTCTAATTAAATGAACCATTCACACATCCTCACACATGTGTGAGTACTCAAAATTCAAATAAAAGTAATAAAATGGGATAATTGCCAAATTTGTCTCATTCTCCCCCAAATAAGCACAAAGTTGACCAATCAATGACCTTCCACCCGGATCAAGCCCACATGGATTGAAGTAGAATGAATCTCAACTGCCCTTCATGGCTCAATCTTGGTAGTCCATTTTAAGGAATTTCCTATAAATGGATAGCTCCCCTTTCTCAAAGGGAGACAATTTGAACAAGCAAAGTTATAATGCTATTTTGGTTTTAGGTTTTGATCATTTTGTAGCCTCCATTTTCATTATATCTTAGTTTGATGCATCTAAGTTATAACATGATTTATAGCTTCATTTTCCTTAGTTTTTAGTTGCATTCTTTCTTTGATTACCTCATGCTCAATATGTATGTAGCTTAGTAGTTTCCATCCATTTCATTTCCATGGCTTTGAGGGAAAAGTATGCAAGTCCATGCATCTTGTCCATCTTTTGAATTTCCATTTTGGAGTCATCTAGTCACCGATTCTAAATGCCAATCTGATGAGCATCCTCCAAGAATCAAACTCGTTTCAACTAGGAAGCAATAAGACACTCTTGAGGGTAGTTTGATAATGATTTGATTTTGATTTGATGATTCTAACCCTTGAATTAATAGTTTATTAAGTGTTTGGTGTTTCAGGTTGAAGACCCATACTACCTCAATACCTAAGAAACTGCAAAATTATCAATAACAATAGAAGTCCTCCTGAGAAAAGGACACGACACAAAAAAATCTCTCCTCTAAGCCCTCTAATCAGCCCAAGCCTCAGTGCCTTTGTAAGGCCTCCAAATCACCATGTTAAGGTCATCAAGATGATTCCTCCAGTAATCTATCTTCCCCAAGTGGCGCTGCATAAGAAAACCTGAATACATGTATACATAAGCCTGACCACTCTATCATGGATCATCTATCACGGGCCTAAAAATGAGAAGGTTCTCCCATGCCAACACCTACAAAACCAATACACCTACAACTATATCCCTGGCACCTTCAAAGATAACCTCATGCATCTCATGGTACATATGCGTAAGAAGGCACTGACCCTAGCCTAACTGCTTTGGCCTGGCCACAAGTCTCTCCAGAACTCAACCCCAATCGCAAAGGAATCCATGTTGAATCTTTCCACCATGATAAAAAACCTGATAAATACCACCATAACACAAGGAAGAGGATATTGTGCACCATACTGAATCACCATATCAACCCAGGTGATCACTCGATCTAGAATAGTATGATCATGGAAAACTCGGATGAGGTCCTAAATAGCAAGTCGTGGAGCTGTCATACTCCACACGCTCTCCAGCAAATGGGATCCAAAGAATCCTATAAATATCCTCGGGAGTTATAGTCATCTCCCCAGTAGGCAAATGGAATGTATTGTGCTCACTATGAAACCACTCTACCAAGGTTGTGAGAAATCCGTGGTTCACATAGATATCTAGCATCTGAAGTAGCCAACCAAATCTACACTCACTAAGATGACCCCTCTATGCATCTGAGAGATTCCTCACTAACCACATGGTCTAAGGATAAGTGGATCTAAACCGAATATCTAGTAGCTATTGCTGCAAAAGAGAAACAACACAAAACCATCAATAATCGAGCAAATCAGGCTAAAAATGATGAGTACATGAATCACGACAGTAAGACAAGCTAGAAACATGACCAAGAATCTAAATTTATCGGCCAAGGAGATGAAATTTTATGTTAAAGCCTTGTAAAAATATTTTTTTAACCATATGAAAAACTACAACAAAGGAACACTGGTATGAAGTCTCGTACGAGTCAGGACTAAGGCTAGTATGACAAAATAACTTGATACGACAAAACATATATCTACATATGACAAAAGGGGCAGGGAAGAAGGTTCTCATATGAGTCATGGGTCCCTCCTAGACAAAAAAACCTATGGACCTATATGAAAAACTAAATTTTGGTAGTTTTTCGTATGAGCCCTCTTACTGGGCCGTATGACAAACCGATTCATGGTTGAAAAAAATGACTAAAAACATTGAAAAATTTACCAAAATGTGCAAAATTAGAATTAAAGTGATCATTTTTTGATTACTCACTGGAGGTGGGTAATCCCGAGGCTGGCTATGCCTCTACATGTGCTCAAATTGATGATTTATCATAGGGAGCACCATTATTCACTCAGAGAAGGTTTTTGAATTTTGAACCGAGGCTCGGTGAAAATGACTCCTTTGGCCTTTATATAGGTTTTAACCTCAAACTTGCTGTGATGAGTGTGAAAATTGCACCCTTGTCTAATTGGACAGTCCTAAATCCATTTTTGGGATCGAAATTGAAATTTGACAATATTTTTCTGGTCAAAAAATGCAAATTAACTAGCTACTCAAATACAGTTGATTGCTGACGCTTGCCTTGTAGGATTCCTGTTCAATATCGCTCCTAATCGACTAAGTCAAGCATTCTCTACTGCAATGCAAGAAATTCAACCTTGGTCAACCCAAGTCAACTCTCGATCACCACTAGTCAATGAGACCTTAAATCAAGCTCGAATCCAATTCTTCTGCATCTATTAAGACCATTCAATGCTTTCAAACCCATCACAATCATGCTCGCCACCCTAATCTCATTTTGACTTCGCTCTCGAGGGGGCAACATCAATACATCAATAATTTGATTTAAATCAACAAGTTTAATCTCTAGGGGCATGAGAGGTCCATATCAAATTAGAATTCCTCCAAGTGATTTCATCACTTCATATCAAGTCACTTGAATCCCTAGGGGAATATTAGTTTCATCACACCACATCAATCCTATAGTACCTCTTAATCAGGTAATCGGCTTCATCAAGACTCATTATATCATGTCAATTATCCCAAACAATCAATCAAATGATAGTTAATCTCATCTCACCACATCAGGCTGATTAGTCATTCAAAACAATCCAAGATTGGGAAATCTGCTTTAGGGATGAATATTCAGTTTCATCGCTTCACATCAAGCTGACTATTCGAACCCTTCTATCAGTCTTCACTCAACCAAGTCTGGAGATGATATCTTTAGATCTCCGTATTAGTCTTCGCTTAATCAAGTTCATAGCTAATATCTTCAAGTCTCCCTATCATTCTTCGCTCAACCAAGTCTGGAGCTGGTATCTTTAAATTTTTAGTCGATCTTCGTTCGATCAAGTTTGGAATCGGTTCTGATCTATGGGATAGCTTCATCATTTCACATCAAGGTATTTCCCTGATCCGTCACCAAATGTTATTGAATCATTGAACTGCTCGCACATCAATTCAAAGAGGGGAAAATGTAAATACCTAAAATTGGTCTAGCAAATCCATAGCCCCTATTTTGACTAATTGGCCTTGAAAATCCTAAATCAAAGGCATTTATCGCTAGACCCTAATTATGGGAGAATTTAATCAAACTTGATTGCATAATTAAATATAGCTCGTTGAATCAAATTATTTATCAAATCTCAAATCACCTAATTTCTTGAACTATTGAGTTTAATTAAAAGTTCCAAACACTTATGATTAAATGAACCCATTCACACATCCTCACACATGTATGAGCACTCAAAATTCAAATAAAAGCAATAAAAGGGGATAATTACCTAATTTGTCTCATTCTCCCTCAAACAAGCACAAAGTTGACCAATCAATGACCTTTCGCCCGGATGAAGCCCACATGGATTGAAGTAGAATGAATCTCAACCGCCCTTCATGGCTCAATCTTGGCCATCAATTTCAAGGAATTTTCTATAAAAGGGATAGCTCCCATTTCTCAAAGGGAGGCAATTTGAAGAATCAAAGTTATAACGCAATTTTGGTTTTATGTTTTGATCATGTTGTAGCCTCCATTTTGATTGTAGCTTAGTTTGATGCATCTAAGTTCTAACATGATTTCTAGCTTCATTTTCCTTAGTTTTTAGTTGCATTCTTGCTTAGATTACCTCATACTTAATATGTATTTATATTAGTAGTTTCCATGCATTTCATTTCCATGGCTTTAAGGGAAAAGTATGCAAGTTCACTCATCTTGTCCATCTTTTGAATATTCCATTTTGGAGTCATCTAGTCACTGATTCTAAATGCCAATTTGATGAGAATCCTTCAAGAATCAAAATTGCTTCAACTAGGAAGTTATAAGCCGCTCTTGAGGGTAGTTTGGATAATGATTTGATTTCAATTTGATAATGCTAACCCTTGAATTAATGATTTATTGCGTATTTGGTGTTTCAGGTTGAAGACCTCATTTACCACACACAATATAAATATCAAATTCAAACATACAATCCTATCGTAGGCAAAGTTTAACTCTATCTTATATTAACACATAAAGAAACTCTTCTTTCTCATAAAACAAGGCCATACAATTCAACATGTTTTATAGTGCAAAGAAAATTATAAGAATATGTTAACCATCAATTAACTAAAACTATTCAAATTCCTCAAATTAAAATAATAATATACACAAAATTTCACCTTTTATACCTTTCAAGTTTACATATTCCAAGCATGAAACTATAACAACATCCTTCTTTCCTTAACTCCAAATATGGAAAATGCATCGACTTGTAAAACAACACATATTTATATCTTCATTTTATCAGTTTCAAATAAACTATCAATATAAAATACCTAATTCTCCTTAGAACAAATTTTTGTTAATTATTTCACTTGCAAGCAACAATAACCATAATCCTAAGGATACAACACTTTTTCATTTATCAAATCACAATGAACTGCATACTACAAAATACATTGATCTCTTCTAATTCTAATATGCAAGGATGAACAAAGTATGATACACATTCTACTAAATAAGCCAAATGGTAAAATCAGGCTTAGGAGTCGAATGCCACATAGACTCATGATTCCCTGGATCTTCTTCCTTACATATACTCACTAAGTCCGCCTTAACATCCTTGGCAAGGAAACACATCATGAAACGAGACTAACATTCGAAAAACCACCAAGGAGAAACTAGTTTAGCCACCAATGGTCACCAATAGAAGAAAATATGTTATCAATTTCAAGAATAAATAAGACAAATTAAGTGAATCACAACAATGAATAAAACGTAAAATAAGTCTCACAAGTTGTGGCCAAACCATCATAGACAAGGATAAATATGTTGGTAGTCCCCATAATCAAAGATAAAAATCATCATAAAAATGTTACATAGCATCACTCTGCGGCTAGAGGCTAGCCACTCGACGAGGAAGAACAATCATTTGTTTGGTTGCATAAGTAACCGGTTTCGCACTACACCCAAGACGTGCCAAAGCTATAAGGCACTAATCACCACCAAGGTTATTAATTCTAAGACAAGGACAAGGAAAGATTAATATTTAACATTGAGGACTCAAAACACATGTCAAAAACATGCAATGAGATCACGAGACCTAGTGTAGAAACATGAGCTCTAATACCAGATGTAACAACCTCGCTAGGGAACCTGAGAGGACAACTCAATAAACTAAATTAAAGGAAAATCATTTTAAAAAAATAAATAAAGATTGCATCTAACATTCAATTAGAATTACATATAACATTAACTCATTAATGATACATTCATTAAATGTGAACATGAATGCTAAACATCAATTAGATAACAAGGTCCTTTTAGATTCCCCGACGTCGCTACTAGCAACATATAACATATATGACTAAAATATTTAAGCCACCATGAAACTATGAAAAAGTTTATAGTTTGGACAAATTCATTTAAATATGGCAACTAGATAACATATAGTCACATGATCAAATAAAGATCAAACATCTTTCTCCACTTCTCTCATTGCATCACAAGTAATCAGAGATACATGTTACATTTACAAATTACAAGTAATCATTGAAACACATTTACATATTCATTTTACATTAATCTCCTCAAAGAGATTACAATAGTGCATCAATCCATCAATATGGACATATAGCCAATGTTACAATAATACATCATTACACCCATATGAATGTACATTATTCATTAGGCAAATATGAAATATAAGCTACATGAGAAACATAATGAAGAAGCATGATCATCAAAGGGATATAGAACAAACTCAGGACAAATAATCGATGGATAAAATATTTTCCACCCAATGAAGATAATATAAGGCCACACCACACAAAATCAACCACAAAAAAATTAAAGAGTTCCATTATTGATTGCACGAGGGAAGCGAACCAACAATTCAAAGAAAACGAATGATCAAACATTAAATGTGGATATCCTTGGATCAAATGCTCATACGATTTGAATTCCTTACCTCTAAATGGCGTGAATTCAAGGGAGTCTAGTGCAAGAGGCAAATCTAGATCGCAATCCTAGCTTTCCCAAACTTTTATGTGCCAAAACTGATGAATTTTCCCTGTAAAACTGAGCCGCTACTCGAAAATAAAATCTATAATCCCAATGTACTTCTGAATGCTCCATCTTGCAGATTGCAACTAGTCGAAGCAGGATTCAAAGATATCAACTTCGATAAAGGCGTATCTAGCAGCGACTTAGGGTTTTGCATAACTATCTATGATTTGTAAAATTCAGTGCAGACATAGAATGGATTTTGCCAGTTTTCTCCAACCCTTCATGAAGAACCCCCCTAACCGGTGACCAGGTATCCCTCGGGAAAAAAAACATGACTTGCTGGAGAAAATAGCCCCTCAGAATTCCACCACCATAACTAACCGTTGTCGACCTCCTTTTCAGATTAAAACCAATTCTTTGTAACGACAGGAGTCTAAAAACAAGTAACAGTTTATTAAAATAGCCAGTGACTAGTGATAATGCCCAAAGATGAGTTTATTAAGATCAAACAAACAATATTTCTTTAGCGTCAGTCTACACAACAATGGACACAATAGAACCTAAGAAAACATCCAACTTAGTACATTCACTGATAATTATTTCTAAATGAACTTAATTATCTTTCGCCCTAAAGAAGAGGATATATATTGAGATATTTTAACACTTCCTAGATTTGGCCAGCTCAGTGGGCCATTGGATTGTTGTAAGATAACCCATAACTCTTTCCAAAAAGTAAATAGTTGAATTTCTCAACAAATATCATTAATAACTTTGCAGAGCAAACTTTAATTGATTATTAAACACCTCTATTCATTAATTCAATCTTAATATAGAAGAGGCATTAATGCTGCCTAAAAATATCTATAATAATTTAATCTAATAAAACAATAATTATATTTAAATCGATAGTTAACACTTAATATTTATTTTTTTAATAATATATATATTAGTTCAAAGATCAAAATAACATCCCAATAAAATGTCTTTAAAGGTTATCTTATAACAATAACAAATTTGTATCGAGTTATATCATTAATAGTAACAATTAATCATCTTCTAGCATTAACCAATACAAATAGAATAAGGAGAGTACATCTAAAAGTTAGCAGTCAAACATAATACTCACAAAGCATCATATACTAGAAAAAAACATGAAGAACACACACACACACACACACACACACACACACACACACACACATGATTTAGTGATCATAAATACAGTCAACTTGGGAGAATATTACATCCTCCCCTCTTGAGATCAACTTACTCTTGGAAGTCGCAAGGCTCAAATAGAACCATATCACATAATAAACATACTTAGGTAAAAATATTAATAATATTTATATAGCTTATAATTATACATCATATCAAAAAGAAAATATCACTTTTAAGAGGTCACAAGACAACCAAAACTCAAATAATCAAAAGATCAACACAAGCACAAATACTACCACCAACTCGATATAAAAGTGATGATGAAAAGATGACATGAGAACCAAAAGAATAAACAACATACTCACATGCCAAGCATATGCAAGGGATCAAAAGGGATTTGGTGATGTATGCCCAACATCCCAAATTAGTGATACAAGAAGGATGATGGCTGGACTGAGTCCAAAAGGTTTGGGCCTTATGCTATCTCCATATCAACAACTTCCATCAAATAGAGGCATGCTCAATCCTGCCAATTTAGTGGAGACAATGCTTGGTACCTACAAACCTCCATCACAAAGATGAAGCATATACATATACATATATCATGGAAGACAATGACATTAAATGAGACATCCTGTGGACCTCATGTATGAGTAACTATGACTTCATCCCTCTCCACACAAACACCCAAAATAGAATCAACATTACACAATTGCATAACTATAGCACTAATTGAAACATTAGCAGGGTAAGTACACAATAAATCCCAAACATGCATATAATCTTCAACTTAAAGAAAATATGAGCAATACTCTCTCAAACCACCAAATTATTCATCACAACACCTAAAGATCAATAACATTGAAACTAATCACTTTTACAATCGATACATCACTTTAGAATAATCTTCTCCATGTGGTTAATAAAACAAGTATATAAATATCAAATTCAAAAGTACATTCCTATCACAGGAAAAGTTTAACTCTATCTTATATTAACGCATAAAGAAACTCTTCTTTGTCATAAAATAAGGCCATACAATTCAACATGTTTTATAGTGCAAAGCAAATTCTATGAATATGTTATCCATCAATTAACTAAAACTATTCAAATTTCTCAAATTAAAACAATAATATACCCAAAATTTCACCTTTTGTACCTTTCAAGTTTACATATTCTAAGCATGAAACTATATCAACATCCTTGTTTCCTTAACTGCACATATGGAAAATGTACCGACTTGCACAACAACACATGATTATATCTTCATTTGTTTGGTTTCAAATAAACTATCAACATAAAATACCTAATTCTCCTTAGAACAAATTTATGTTAAATCTTTTACTTGCAAGCAACAACAACCATAATCCTAAGGATACAACACTTTTTCATTTATCAACATGCAATGAATTACATAATATAAAACACATTGATCTAATCTAATTATAATATGCAAGAATGAACAAAGTACGTTATGCATTCTACTAAATAAGGCAAAAGGTAACATCAAGGAAATGCAAGGCTTGTGAGTGGCATGACACATAGACTTGTGATTCGCTGCATCTTCTTTCTCGCATACACTTGCCAAGTCTTTCTTAACATCCTTGGTGAAGGAACACATCACGAAATGAGACTAGCCTTCAAAAAATACCAAGGAGAAATAGGTTTAAAGACACCAATGTTCACCAATAAAAGAAAAAAAGGTGTCAATTTCAATAATAAATAAGACAAATTGGTGAATCACAACAATAAATAATACATAAAATAAGTCTCACAAGCTGTGGCCAAACCATCATAGACAAGGATAAAAAAGTTGATGTTCCCCATAATCAAAGATAAAAATCATCATAAAAATGACACAACGCATCACTTTGTGGCTAGAGGCTAGCCACCTGACGAGGAAGATCAATCATTTGTTTGGTAGCATAAGTAACTAGTTTTGCACTACACTCAGGATGTGCCAAAGCTATAAGGCACTACTTGCTACCAAGGTTATTCATTCTATGACAAGGACAAGGAAAGATGAATATTTAACATTCATGACTCAAAACACACGTCAAAAATAGGGTAATCTTTAAGAAACCCCCCCTTCAAAAAAGGTGTAAAAAACTGGCGAAATTTAGAAAACTAGAGAGGAAATTATTAATTTTATTGGCAATATTTTTTTCTTTTTAGAAGTACCAAAATCTTTTCCTTTTGTGATTTTTTTTCAGAACTACCAAAATATATATTGGTGAATAAAAAAAGTATTTATAGTATAAAAATATATATTGGTGAATAAAAAATAGTATTTATAATATAAAAAATATATATTGGCGAATAAAAAACAATATTTATAGTATAAAAAATATATATTGGCGAATAAAAAATAGTATTGATATTATATAATATATATATGGGCGAATAAAAAACAATATTTATAGTATAAAAAATATATATTGGCGAATAAAAAATAGTATTGATAGTATAAAAAATATATATGGGCGAATAAAAAACAATATTTATAGTATAAAAAATATATATTGGCAAATAAAAAACAACATTTATAGTATAAAAAATATATATGGGCGAATAAAAAACAATATTTATAATATAAAAATATATATTGGCGAATAAAAAACAATATTTATAGCATAAAAAATATATATTGGCGAATAAAAAACAACATTTATAGTATAAAAAATATATATGGGCGAATAAAAAACAATATTTATAGTATAAAAATATATATTGGCGAATAAAAAACAACATTTATAGTATAAAAAATATATTGGCGAATATTCAAAACATAGCGATGGGACTACGTGTCAAGTTAGGTGCTACGTGTCATTTACTGTAAGTGATGACCATTTTGTGAGGACAGCTTGCGTAGCTTCAGCAGGCTAAAAGGAGGGTCGATGGCTAAAGGTTACGAAGATACGCAATGACCCTGTTGAAGGTAAAAGGCATGTAGATTTTGTTTGATCGGACGACCCACTTAATGACTTAGTCTCAAGATGATCGAAATCTATCAAGTCATTAAGTCTGAATGATGTGTGTCCTTGTGGTGATGCGTGTCCCTGTGGTGACGTGGGTTCGACTAATATGAAGGTGACCGCATATTAAAGAGTTAAAGGTTTAGCATTTAAATATTGAATTTCAAACTGGAAATTACAATTAATTATTAATGAGACTTATTGACGCCAAGATTTTGATTAGACATTATAAAGGATAATTTGTACAAGATACGAGCTGTGATTCATAAACATTTATTATTTTTCTTTTCGGTGTCAAGTCACCTTACGCGAAATATTCCTTCACAATTTAATGCGGCTACCAAGTTGTCAGTTCAAAATTTATAATCACTGCTAGGATATGGTGGTTCCGAGCACACGCTGGCAGTCTGCATAACTTGAGTAGTTACATAATCCAAGCCAAGATTTTGATTAGACATTAAAAAGGATAATTTTACAGGAAGTGAGTTGTGATTCATCAACATTCATTATTTGTCTTTTCAACTTCGGAGCCAAGTTACGCAGGGTACAAAGGCGGATACAAATGTCTACAATTTTTGTTTATTGATATTCTTTAATTTCCTTTTCCGTGGCAAGCCACCTTATGTGAAACATTCCTTCAAAATTTATTGTGCCTGGCAAGTTGGTGATTGTTTTCTTTATATACTCCTTGGTAGTGAAATTGCAGAACACAGTGTGCTTTCTAAATTTCTAAATTTGGAATCTTGGAAGACAAAAATTCAGAATGGGTCTTCCAGTAGCTGAGGGATCATCAAATGATAACCCAAAACCTATTATCCAACCAAATTTGGATATGGAGGAGGAGATTCAGCAGGATGTCCTCAGTCATCTTATGTCTGCAGCATTGGATCATGCTACTAGTTACGCCGGATACCAAAGTGACATGCTCGAACTTGAAGTAGAACATGACAAGGCGGAGATGCACGCCATTTTTGACGATCATGGCTTTGACCAGGAGGAGATGATCCAGTTATTTGCTGGTCTGTGCATCGACTGATTTTTTTTTCTTTGTGAAACTGAAATTTTTTGTTACTTGTAGACTTGTAGTTGTAATTTGTAAATACAAAATTTGAATGTAGTATGTGCTTTTCATTTTGGTTTGAACTTTTGGAAATGGTTGGAAGCTTGTCGCTTCTCCTTCTGGGGAAACCACAATCGTTCAGATCTTCAGTCACTCACTACTCAGTGAATCTTAATCAATGATTCAGTTACCATTATTATGTATACCAAAATTCCTAATACCAATTTTTGAATTTAATAGTAATACTGTAAGTGTTACAAGTTATTGTTTTTAGTTTTACGTGAATCATGATTCATGAAATTGAACAATAGTTTTATAAATTGAAAAATGTGTAAATTGAACTTTGAAGTATCTGTGAGTGTGACTATGAACTGTGATTCTGTATAAAATTATAAATACCTATATGTATTAACTGATCTAGAATGCTAAATCATGAATCCACTGTAGAAACTGATGAAAGATCAGATTCAATTCCAAGATCCAGCTGCATGCAAAAACCTGTCACAAGAAATGAAGCGAAAGAGGGAAAAAGCGAAACTCAGATTTTACTCAAAAGATGAGAGCAAAAA